>JAURVB010009136.1:0-67176 GCA_033002965.1 Piper betle
CACGAGACCGGCGTCGGCTCGGTACACGTGTCCCGAAACTGACTCAACTCGAAAATAACGGTCGACCCGATCGAGTTCCTGAATATAAAACCCTAACTCGAATCGTGGGTTTTACAGTTTCTACCAACGCCACCACCCATTTGAGCCATTTTCCAGTAACGACAAGCCACCTCTGACCGATCCAACTACCCAAACAGCTTCCCTTCACCGAGACCTTCATTTTGAGACTACCCATGACCACTGCGTGGCCGCAATCGCCACCGGCGACACCCCCGCACCACACGGTAATTCTGCCCTTTTTGGCCGTTTTTCGGCTAGCCAGCGGTTGGACTCCACCAATCGCCATGACCATCATCTACCTCATTGTATGGGCCGTCGATCCCAACCCGCTTTGTCGAACCCATTCGTCTGCCCTCGTTCGCATCCAGCAACCCAAGTCCTGTTCACATGTTCATGTCCACCTACATGCCTGAGCCCATGTCCGCTTCCAGCTACCCGGCCCAGCAACCAAACCCAGCACTGTTGCTCAACTCGCTAAGTCAACTCGGTCGACTCGCCCAGGTTGACCTCGCTTCCTATTTCCATCTTGATTTTAGCTGTTTTTTATTATTTTTGGTAATTCGAAAACCTCATATTAGTTTAGATACATATTCACATTATTTAGTATATTTTAATATTATGAGTGCTTTTATTTAATTATTTATTTATTCATTTATTATTGTTTATTTCTTTTATTTATATGCTTGTCGTATATGATGATTGCTTATGTGAGTGTTTATTATTATTATTGATATGTTTACTTATTAATATTAATCTTATTTATGTTTATTAAATGTTATATATTTATTTATCTATTTATTCGTTGCATGCATGTTATTATTTATTTGTATTTAATTACGTATTCCGTATTGGATAACTATGATATTATTATTATTCATTATTAGCTAATATTAACTAATTATTAATTAATTAATTTATAGAATGATTTTGTATTTATTTATTTATTTATATGTTTACTAACACAGGTAAATGTAATATTTACTCGTGTTTAGCCATGTATATATATAATATATGATATTATTATTTTATGATTAGAGTATTGATTATTTTTATGCATTTATTATTTATCTATTTATTCATGAGTGTATGTATTTATTTATTTATTATTTGTTATTAGTTAATTCCTTTATTATGTCTCAATTTTGCGTATTAAATGTTTAGTTGTAGGTTTACTTAGTATTGCCTTTCTTTATTAGGATGTATTGATGATGTGAGCACACCACAAGTATGCATCATATAGAGATATCTGTATTTTACTTAGTAGTGGGTTTTGATATAGGTTTCAGAGTCTGAGCTCGCCGTAGAGGAGATGTCATGCTTAGAACTTGGACCACAGGTCCATTAGGATGCTTTTCACTTTTTATCGCTATATTCTATTGCTAGTTTGATTTCAAGATTGCAGGACGTGTTAAGTGGTTGTTTTATTGGACCCCATTTAACACGGGCTATTTAGACTTATTTTACTTCTGTGATTAATAACCCTTGGGGATGTGACCCCTCGAGTCTGATTTCGAAAACAAGATTCACCACAACTTGCCTTCAGGCCTGTTATATAAATCCCTTTCTAGGTCTATATATAATTTTTTCGAGTTTTCAATGAGATGTGAGATAAGGAAAAACCAACAACTACGTCTTGAGATAGGGCACATGTTTGTCAAAGCGGGCTCTGGATTTGGTGAGCGTTTATTCCATTCTCGAGGTATCCTAACAACTCCACCTTTGAGTTCCTTAAACCTGGAGAAGGGAGTTCCTTAAACCTGGAGAAGTGTTGAGGTTTACGGGTAGTGTAATGCAGTGCATATCTAGACTTGCGGTTTCAAAGGGTATTGAAGGCGCATGCCTGAGAGTACTCGACCTCTGTACTCATGGCCAATGGTGATACAGAGGATGTAGAGGGCTGAAAGAAAAGAAATTAATGTTCCCGTGCAAGAGATAGTTTTTAAAGTTGACAAAGCATGAGATGAGTAAGAAAAGGGACACTGATCGTGTGAGGTCGATGGCTCATAATTAACGCCCTTATGAGAGATTTTGTGAATGAGTATATAAATGTTTTCATTTAAAGGATAGTCAGTTCCTCCTGTGCCAGTTTGACTCTTAGTTATTTTTGAACCAGTAACACTCGTTCTTGACCAATCAACCTGGGACTATGCTACATCGATGATGGTATGCCAAGAGAAGGGAATTTTGAGGACCAAGTTTCCTTAAGGTGGGTGGAATGTTACATCTCTTAAAGTTAAATTAGTCCTAAATCCAACACCTAGTTAGGTAAGATCCAATATATTAGTAGAGATGTGCTTAAGATTGTTAACTTGATTAATCAACTTTTGAAGACATGACTAAACCCATCAATTTGCACTAATTAGGTGGGACCTTTACATTTAAGAAGGGTCTAATAAATATTGCTAATGCAAGCATTTGAACTTGATTTTATTTTTGAAATCACATCAAGTGATCTCAACTTTAAAGTTTTATTAATTCAAAAATAGATTAGATGACCCATAGGTAATGAGGTTCAATAAAATATTACTAACCACGTCCTATGACATAAAAATGAAACAATGTAGAGCCAAGCAACAGATCAACCAAAAGGAATCCAACGAATCTATGAGGCCAGCTCTACGGCCTAGCTGATAGAGCTCAACTTCGTAAACCTAGAAATGCAACCACTACTCACTTCCTACATTGATGATTTGCATGCAATGACACGGAGATAATCCTAAATGCAACAAGATGAAATGAGATGCAAGGAGAGAAGGAAAATAAACATCACAACATAATTTCATATTGAGTGCATCATCATAATTGTATAAAATTTTGTAAAAATAAATAGCGATAAAGTGACAAAGACCTCGGTTCATTATGAAATTAAATTCAAGAATCAATCCTATGTTTAAAGCTAATCATGAAATATCAAAATATCTGAAAGATTTGGTGCAATTTAACTTGAAATAACTAATATGCTAATCAAGATTAAAATCTCAGATAAAATTATAAAGAACTAGACGTCAATTAATTAAAGCTAACCTCATGATAATTTTATCGTAGCAATTTTAGATCTAAAGAATTAGAAAGATATGGAATCACCCAAACTCATGACATGTGACTGAAGATTATATTGCTATTAAGATAATCTTATATTGTTTATTTAATTAAGATAATTAAATTAATTATCATTCAACTTAAGGTTTCCACATTGCATTCTTTTGACAACCAAATATAAGTTAAAATATTATTATTTTATCTATTTAATTAATTAATCAATTTACACACAAAATGAGGTCACACGAATGCGGCCAAAATTATAATGTCTTAATCTTTTTCTCGTTTCAACTATTATTGGGTAAATTAATTGTTAAAAATTACAACTTTACATTGAATCAAGCATGTCATCATATTTAATGAATAAAAATCAAAACTTTTATATAAAATTCAAAACTTTAACATGATCCAAACAAAGTCACATCAGAACTTACAATAAACATGATGATAAACAACTAGTTCTACATGCCTAAACAGAGAAATCTACGAGGAAACACACTATTATATAAGGTTGGCCTGAATTAAATTGATCTACTAAAGTAAAAGGTTATGGGCCATAAATTAAGGTATGGAATTCAATGTAAAAAATGTGGAATTCATTGTATAGATACCTTTTCATAATTCTCTTTTCGTGTTGGGTGAAAATAAATTTATGAAACTACAGTTATAAATAAGGAGGTTATGGTCCCTGAATCAAAAAGCAGTTTCGTTCTGGTATCCCATTATCTAGAATTCAGGTTTTGGAAAACTCTTCTTAGATTCAGAAGACCAATACCTAAGGTGGTCAAGACTCTAGTTTCTCTTATGGCTTCAGGTACACTTCCACTATTTAGTTTATTTACTCGATGATTTGATATGAAATCTAATAAAGTCCTACAAGCGGCATTAGAGCCACTTTTATATTAAATTATTAAGTATTAGGTTTTAAAATTATATTTAAATTATGGATTGGAACTATTCAGTTCTATTCTATTCAGATCTACACATTCAGGATTAAGGAAAGTACAGGAAAATACAGTTATAAAAGGTTATAATTTCGGAAACTCTCACATAAAATTATTTTTATAACCTTTTTTTGTTCAGCCATAATTAATATTTTAAAATTTATTAAGGACTACAATATGTTGCCAAAGTAGCCTTTTTTGTGGAAATTAATTTTTAAATATTAAGATAGTTATGAGTATTTAATTCATGTGGATATTAATCGGCCCAAAAGAAGGTTAATATTTGACAGAATTATATATTCATTTGTGGTAATAAATATAGGATGATTGTTAAGTTTCCATATGGATAATAAATCGGCCCAAATGAAGGTTTATTATTTGACAGGATTTATTATTTATATTTAATTACTGTATTGAGACTCATTTTAAATATGGGATAATTATTAAGTTTCCATGTGGATAATAAATCGGCCCAAAGGAAGGTTTATTATTTGACAGGATTTATTATACATTTTTAATTACTGCACTTAGAGTACATGTAAAACCCACGATTCGAGTCAGGGTTTTATATTCAGAACCGGTCAGTTCGACCGTTATTTTCGAGTCGAGTCAGTTTCAGAACACGTGTACTGAGCCGACGCCAGTCGCGTGTATGAGCTATGAGGGTCATGCGTACCCAAGTATATGATGATAACGTCATGAACACAGCAGAACAGAATGAGTTATCAGATATATGAGAGTATGCCACTTATGTTTTTCTTATTTTTATATATAGTGGATCGTAGAATTAGTTTTAGGCCGTTTACCGCGTTAGGACACGTTACGGGCAGTTTGGATGGGTTGATAGTTCTAGAGCATATCATTGCGATGTTTTAGTGTTTGTTTGATTTTACGGGATTTTTCCCGATTTTTATGGGTTTTTTTGGGATTTAATACGACTTAGTTATTATTCTTGACTCGAGCTGGAGACGAGTCAAGTCTTATTTACGAGTTTGCCACCACACACACCCCCGACCTTTCCTTTCTTCTTCCCCAAACCCTTGCCGCGCGCCGCCACTGCGCATGCCGCCGCCGCTGCCGTGGACGCCCGCCCGGCCGCCGATCGTCGCCCCTAGCCCCGCCACGGCGTCGCTGTGCCGCCACGACCATGACCGGCCACAGTCCGGCCGCCACGACGCGAGGAATCGCCGCGGTGACGTAGCGCTTTCGTCGCCGATCTCGCCGCCGCCGACCGTCGCCGCCACGATCAGGTGGTCGGCTCGACGTCCTTGACCCTCCAGCGACCTTCCCCGACCGGAGCAGAGGCCATCGCCGCCCTGGCCGGCCGGATCTAGCCACCCATCGCCGCCGGCTCTGTTTTGCCATTTTCCGGCGAGCCGCCGCCTCCATCGACCTCGTTGACCTCGTAGATGAGTCGGGCTCGCCGAGCCGGTTCCAAGGGTACCCAACACGACCACTTTCCGGCCAGTAGACGCCGCCGGCGACTGTCGCCGGAAAATCGCCGGAAGCTGCCGGGAAACCGCTGGGACTTGCCAGAAAACCGCCAGAACTTGACGGAAAACCGGAATTTCTGGAATTCGCCAAAATTCACCGGATCTTCCGCGGGGCTCACCCAGTCGAGCCCGATCAAGCTTCGGACGCCGATGAGCGCCGAATTCGAGTTCCGAGACGCGCGACGAAACCCTAGCCGTCGCCGATTGTCGACGACGAGAGGTATAATTACCTCCAATTTGATTATTTAAATTGATGATTATTAGCATAGCATGGTAGGACTGATTATTTATCATGATAATGCCTAATTACTGATGAAGTAATGATTGTATGATTTGAGGAATTGTAAATGAATAGTAAGTGAGCTAATGAGATAAAATGAGTTGGAGCATGATAAGTGATCATGATGTAATTTAGAAAAACAGAATAAAATATAGTATGAATAGTTTGAGTTAGGATTATTCTCTTTCATGATTATTTGACTATGATGGATGATTATTATGTCGTGTGTGGTATTCATTGATTTTGATGCATCATGTAGTTAGAGGGCGTTAGTATTTAGTTTTGATGTGTAGGTACGGAGTAGGAGCTCGCCGCCTAGGCGCGATGACACGCTTGGAGCTTCTACCAGGTCCGTTTAGGACTCGACTCTGTTTTACGTCTTTCTATTGTATGTTTATCTTATTATTTGCAGGACGGGTTAAGTGGCGTTTTATTGGATCCCACTTAACTCGGGCCATCTAGCCGAACAGATTTCTGGATTAATAACCCCTGAGGATGAGATCCTTCGAGGATGATTTCGAAAACAAGATCCACCACAAGTTGCCTTCGGGCCTATTATATAAATCCCTACCCAGCCCTATATATATGTAGTTTTCGCGTTTTCAGTGAGACGAGAGATGGAGAAACCGACTGCACGTACCATGAACGGATGCCGTGACAGTCAAAGCGGGCTCTGGATTAGTGCCAGCGGACTGTTCCATTCCCGAGGGATCCTAACAACTCCGCGTTTGAGTTCCTCACACCCGGAGAACGTGGAGGTTAACGAGTACTGTTTAGTACAGCGCATGTCCGGACTTGTGGTTCAAAGGGTACTAAAGGCGACTGCCTGAGAGTACTCGGCCTTCGTGCTCAAGGCCAGGAGAAATATGGAGGTAAGGAGAGGGCTTAGGATAAAGTTTCACGATGAAGTACTGAAAAGAAGTGCCAAGAGCAGCACAGTACCAGCAGCAGATCAGTAAGTTCGGGATGCTACCGGGTCTGCAGCCCAGTGGCTCCTCAGTAGTGCCCTTCAGAGTGTTCACGTGGAGTATATGATGTTTTCTTTCATATGAGAGTTTGCTCTCATAGCCAGCTTGTTATAGTTATTTTATTTTTCGGACCAGTAACACTTGTTACTGACGTGTTTTTATACTATATGTAGGTAACAATTACGAGTTGGAGGAGCCTGTTTGGACGGAGGAGCATTTTTGTCGCTTGCACACATGTCAGTCAATTGAGTGTTTATATTGTGTTATGATATTATTATATGGTGTGAATAAATGCTTGAAACATGATGATGTGATGTGATTAGTTGTTAAAATATGATGTTATGACATGATGAAAGGCTAAGACATGATGACAAGAGGTGAGATGTGATCAGAGTGCACAACAGAAGTATGGCCCAAGTTTTATAATGAATATACGGTATATTAGATTATGTGTGATTAAAATTGTCGATATATGCATATGTATTGGTGTGTGTTTGAATTGCATGTCATTCATGTAGTACCATGTTAGGGTTTGTGCATTCATCCATGCTTTGAGAGTTGTATCTTCATCTTAAGACGTCGAGATTGGATCCGTATGAGTTAGGTTTGGGTTAGCCGACCTAACTGGGCCTGTAACATACCGGTTCGGTTCACAAGCGTGAACTGGATTTGGGGTGTTATAGTATCACTTACAAATTAATATTTCTGTCTAAAGAATAAATATTAATGTTGTGCTAGGTATCTAATGATGGGATTCAATATTGATTGAATTGTTAATCTTATTATGGGCATTTTGTTTTGTTCTATTAATTCGGTTAATCAATCTGCTTATATGATTTCTACCAACATCAATTCAGTTCCAATGCTTAAAGATAATTTTATTGATAAGAAAGAAAGTGTAATGATTATTCTCAGCTGCATAGATCTTGACCTTGCATTAAGGACTGAACAATCTGCTTCTCTTATTGACAAAAGTTCCATTGAGGAAAAATGGGACATTAAGAAGTGGGAACATTCAAATCGCATGAATCTGTATGATCATAAAGCAGTGGGAAGTCTTATGTATGCTCAAGTATGTACGCGTCCAGATATTGTGTATATTATTGGAATGTTGGGTAGATATTTAAGTAATTCGGGATTGGATCACTGGATAGGAGCCAAAAGAGTCAGATCAACTTCAGATCATTGGGTATTATGATTCTAACTTTGCTGGATGCCAAGATAGTCATCGATCCACTTCTGGCTATGCCTATCTGCTTGGTGGAGGAGCTATTTCTTGGAGGAGTGCTAAGCAGACACTCATAGCTTCTTCTACTATGGCAGCTAAATTTATAGCTTGTTCTGAAGCATCCAATCATGGAATATGGTTGCAGAATTTTGTCACAGGGCTACGCATTATTAATAATATTGAAAGACCACTTAAGATATTTTGTGACAATCAATCTGCAGTATTATATTCAAATAACAACAAGTGCTCATCTAAATCAAAACATTTAAAGATCAAGTTCCTTGTTGTGAAAGAAAGAGTTCTCAGTGGTAAAGTCTCTATAGAGCATATTGGGACAAACTCAATGGTTGCGTATCCGCTTACTAAAAGTTTACCACCCAAGGTCTTTCATGAACATGTTGCTCATATGGGTGTTGTATCATTTGATGATATGCTACTTTAGTGGGAGTTTATATTTGGTTTAAGGTTCACTCTGTTTTGGTATTTTTGGGATTTTTGGCGATCTCATAAAGTTGGACCAGTTGAAAATAGGCATGTTAGATCAAATTACATATAATTTTCATGCTACACATCCATACTTGATCTATGTCATTTAATTATGTTGATATATGTGACCATGAATGGGTTTAGTTACGATAAATGTAACGAAATTCGTCTTGATCCTATATTGGCATTGATTAATGAACGAGATTGTTATTGTGGAATAATGGCATATGTTTTGGAGCTCATAAGGTTATACAATTATCTTCGTGTATATATTAAGTCCAAGTGGGAGATTGTTGGACGTTAGACATAAATATATACGTGAATCAGGAATTATATCATATGTTATTATATAAGGTTGGACTAAATTAAATTGATCTACTAAAATGAAAGTTTATGGGCCATAAATTAAGGTGTGAAATTTAATGTGAAAAGTGTGGAATTCATTGTATAAATACCTTTTTCATATTTCTCTTTTGTGATGGGTGAAAATGAATTTATGAAACTATAGCTATAAATAAGGAGGTTATGGTCCATGAATTAAAAGCAGTTTTCGTTCTAGTATCCTATTGTCCAGAATTCAGGTTTTGGAAACCTCTTCTTAGATTCAGAAGACCAATACCTAAGGTGGTCAAGACTCTAGTTTTTCTTATGGCTTCAGGTACGTTTCTACTATTTAGTTTATTTACTCGATGATTTGATATGAAATCTAATAAAGTCCAACAGTTAGTTCATGTTGATGATTCGTGAATAAGTAAGAGATGTATTCATTTGCCTAAAGTATTGATAAAAGGGTTGTGTTTAATGTGTTGCTTTAATTTTAATTACATAAAGGTATAACAATTAGATTAAAGTGATAAACTCGTAGGAAAGACTCAAGAGAGCCTTGCAAATAAATTAGTTTTACATTAATTGATAGAAATGAATAAATAGAGTTAAGTAAAACAATTAAATGAAGTTGTGAACTCTATGTTTTAATTGCAAAAAATCTTGATAACTTAGTTATGATGTTAATTTTCTATATGTGTTTTATTATTTTAGAAAACAAACTAAACATATTTTTGCAGTCACTTAAGTAAATTCAATTAAACTAATCTTGATAAATATTTTAATATTAATTCTTAGTAGGAACAATCTCTAACTATTATTTTTAGTACCTTGATTTGACACGTATATTTACGTTATAAATTTCACATTAGACCCTCCTCACATTAGACCCTCCCCAAGCTAAGCCTAGAGTTGTGGGGCTCACATGAGTGCCACAAAGCTGCTTTGGCAGTTCAGTATCATGGCACTAAGTGCCAAAAGTGGGCCAAGAAAAGGGAAAACGGGGAGGACAAATGGGGGAAATAAATGATTAGGTCTGGGTAGCTACTAGTGCTCCTCATATATGTCTATCAAGGCATATCTAAAATGTCATGCCTAAGCAACTAATTCTAAGTTAATGCAAGACAAAAAAAAGAAACAAGCCCAAAACACGTGGGAACACAGCCCTAAGCAACCAAGCTATAAACAAAAGCCAAAAAAATAAAACAATAACAACCACCACAAGCAAGCGTCAGCTTCAATAGCTAAAACATGCCTAAACATAGGCCCAAACAACGACCACCAAAGTTAGAACAGAGGCAACACAGCTATTGGTCTTGCAATTGGTGCCCAATTGGAGCAAAATACACAAACCGCTCGACGGGGAACGCAAACAACGTTGAAGCCAACAACAACGCACAAAAACAATCTTCCTCGACTCGATCGATTGAACCGGACCGACCACATATTAATCAGATCAGGCTAATAATAAATCCAACATAAAACAGGGGGTTCGATGGGCCAGGTTTTGCACATTTGGTCCTCAAGGATTTGTTTTCTTTTGCAGACATTGTTTGTGTTTGTAAAAATATTTGTAGTCTGCACGAATGTATTTTTAAAATAGGAAAGTTACTCCGCGTTGGGCACAGAAAATTTCTTTGCGCTCCTAACTTTGGGGCTGCCAGATTACAAGGACGGCCCAGATCTAAAAAATTTTTTTGATCTGGGTCATCCGATTGCAAGGACAGTCGAGATCACATTTTAAAGGAAGGATCGTCCTTATAATCGAACGGCCCAGATGCGCGGGGCGCAGAAAATTGTTTTTGCTCCTGGTGCGGAATAACTAATCTCTTTTTAAAATATGACCATAAATATGGCACTGATACGAATGCGTATGTCCATGGACACCCCACCGGCCCGATTGCCACCCTTGTAGGGAGGGACACAAGCCGATCCAACTTGAGCCGAACCGACCCAAAGCACATATTCACACCTAGAGGTGGGCATGGATGTCTGAATGTCCGTGTTCGACTGACGTCCGAAGCATGTCTGACCGAATTAAAAGAAACTAAACATGGGCATTTTTTTGTCCAACCAGAATGTCCGATATTTTATATCAATAAAATAATGCCTTTAACATTTTTAATGCTAATATTATATTTTATGAAAATTACAAAACATAATATACAATAAAATTGATATTTAATGCCTAAAATAACCAAAAATGACATAAATAAAAAAAGGATAAAAACCACTCTTGTATTTGAGGAATTTAGAACAATATATTCGCATTAATAATCATATCAAACTACTTTCAAAATAAGTCAAATAAGAAGTCTTCAAGGAAGAAACCATCAAATAAAGTCACACAAATATAGTAATTCCAAACAAGCTAGTAAAATCACACAAACATAGTAATTCCAAACCAACTAATAAAATCACACAAAGGTGGAGAAGGCACTAGCGGTGATTAATAGACATGAAGATGTTGGAATATTATCTTCATCAACATAATCATCAATATCTTCTCATTCTTCTATATTCATTGTTCCAAATAAATTTGATGATGAACTCTGTTGTTTCCCTACAAGGAAAAAATATAGTAAGAGAAAAATATATATGTTAAAAAATATATCAAAAATAAAAAATACATAGATATAAAATATAAATTACCTTCATATTCACTCCTCAACTAATTTTGGGCACATATCAAAGCTTCCAGTGTTTTCGGGCTCAAACTATTCCTAGTTGAGCCAATTGTTTGCTCTCCAATACTAAATGGTGATTCGGAGGCGACGGTTGACATAGGAATGGCTAAAACATCTTGAGCAATTTTTCCCAAAATAGGATATTTTACTATGTTTAATCTCCACCATGATAATATATCAAAGTTGCTCATCCACTCCATCCACAAAAGGAATAGTTGGTTCGTCTAAATAATTCTCCAAATCAGTTCGTATTGGCTCCTTTGATGAACATTCCATAATCAACTTGCTTACTCCTTGCAATCTCTTGCTTAAGCCTCCAATAGGATGAATATTTGATGAACTTTCAATTTCAATAATGGGCTTGTTTGACATACATCTACCTCTAGACTTCTCAACACTTGAATAAACATTATACATGTTTGTCAAATATTGTTTCACTTTTGTGACCATATCGTCTCCCTCTTCCTTGTAAATCGTGTGAAAATAGTACACAACAAAAGTCATTTTTGATCTAGGGTCCAAAATCAAAGCAACCACCAATAACATATTTGTTTCTTTCCAATATTTATCAAACTTTTCCAACATTGCATTTCCCATTGATAACATCAAATATGATTTACTACTACACCATTCCATCAATTGAAGCTTGAGCTCACAAATCATGTTGAAAAAAATATTTGATGTAGGATACTTAGTGCCGGAAAAATTTTTGGTTAACTCATAAAATGGAGCCAAACATTCATGTATCACTCTTATATCTTCTCATTCATCCTCAAAAGGACACATGAAATTCACATCAAAACAACTATAATGTTCAAAAACATCTTTGAAATCTAAAGCCACACCAATCATTTTAAGAGCTAGTTTCACATCAAGCACTAAAGAATGTTTAGGTGCATTCAACTGACTTGCATATTTGTAGAAACAATCACTCTTTATAATTGAACCTTTAATATATTTCACACATTCACGAACCTTCTCTATAGACTTAGCAATCTCATTCAACCCATCTTGAACAATTAAGTTCAAAATATGAGCGCAACATCTCACGTGAAAACAATCACCTGCAAGATTTGGACTTCTACTTGAGAAAAAAGACTTCATTTCTTTGGCAGCTCCATCATTTGCACTTGCATTGTCAAATGCAACTGTAAAAACCTTTTTATCAAGTTGCCATTCACAAATTTTACTAATAAGACATTTCGCTATGCATTCTCCAGTATGTCAATTTTCAACTTTGGCAAAATTCAATAATTTTTTTGCAATTTCCAATTTTCATCAATAAAATGAGTTGTCAAAACAATATAAGCAATATTCTGTGAAGATGTCCAAATATCACTAGTAAAACTAATTTGACTCTTAACTTTTTCCAACATGTTAAACACATTTTTTTCTCCTTTTCATAAATTTGAAGACAATCTCTTGTAATTGTTCTCCTAGAAACCATCACAAATTGTGATTGCAAGTTACTAACCCACCTTCTAAATCCTTCATGTTCCACAATTGAAAATGAATACTCATATAAGATAATTGCCTCAGCCAACTCTAATCTACTCCTTCCTTGATCAAATTTCCAAACTTCTATTTTATTTTCTCCATCTTCTTTCACTCCTATCTTGAAAATTTGTTGCCCAATATCACCACTTATGTTCTTTGTCCTCTTCATTTTGAAATTAGGGCATTTCCCTTCAACATGCCTCCATAAATAAGTACTTCCACAACTTCCTGTTCCCTCAAATTTCTTTTCACAATAACGACAAATAGCAGATATTCCATTCTTCTCATATTTTCTGTCAAAATAGGCCCATACATCGGATGCCATTTTCCTCTTTTTTGATAATGAACCATCTATAGATTCTCTTTCTTTAGCAATCAATTTTTTCTTATCTTTTCCACCTCCACTTTGCTCATTTACATTTAGTAAAGAATTCGTATGATCCATCTCTGAAAAAAATATATCAATTTACATTTAGTACCTATTCCCTCCAAGATGCAAGCTTCCTTCACCAAATAATTGCACAAATTTTTATAATTCAAACACTACATAATTTTGTCAGTATAATTTTTTTTGCATTATATCCAATTATATGTGAGATCCCTCAACTTAGTCTCACATCTAATACCTACTGGGAGAAGATTTCCTAAGGCGGGTGGATTGTGAGATCCCTCAACTTAGTCCCACATCTAATACCTCTGGAAGAAGATCTTGTTTATAAGTGGGAATGGACTATATGTCTTTAACTTTCGGGGTACCCATTTTAAAGAAATGACTTAGCCCATTACGTTGCACTTTGGGCTGGGTCGTTACAAATGGTATCAGAGCCGACCTGGTTCCGTGTTAGATGGTGGGCTGGATTAGAAACGTTCGCTAGACTGCCGGTCACGGGCCAGAAAGGTCGTGGGCTGGGGCTAGCAACGGGCTAAGAATAGGCATTTCGGGGATGAAATTCCCTAAGGTGGGTGGATTGTGAGATCCCTCAACTTAGTCCCACATCTAATACCTACTGGGAGAAGATCATGTTTATAAGTGGGAATGGACTATAGATCTTCATCTTCAGGGGTACCCATTTTAAAGAGATGACTTAGCCCATTACGTTGCACTTTGGGCTGAGTTGTTACAAATGGTATCAGGTTCTGTGTTAGATGGTGGGATGGATTGGGGACGTTGGCTAGGTTGTCGGTCACGGGCCAAAAAAGGTCATGGGCTGGGGTTAGCAACGGGCCAAGACTAGAAACGTTGGCTAGGTTGTTGGTCACGGGCCAGAAAGAACGTGGGCTGGGGCTAGCAACAGGCCAAGAATAGGCATTTCGGGGACAATTTCCTAAGGTGGGTGGATTGTGAGATCCCTCAACTTAGTCTCACATATAATACCTCTGGGAGAAGATCCTGTTTATAAATGGGAATGGACTATAAATCTTTAACTTTTGGAGTACCCATTTTAAAGAAATGACTTAGCCTATTATGTTACACTTTGGGCTAGGTCGTTACATTATAAATAATCATTAACTTAATAATTATTAACCTTATAATCATTTCCAAAATATAAAATAATCAGCATTACTCATGGCGTCATCAAAATAATCAAGTATTACTCATGTTGATTCAAAACAAAGGAGAAATCTCATACTAATGGCGGCAAAGAGCAATGGTCCGGTAGAGGCAGAGGGCGGCAGTCCGGTTGCAGAGGCAGGTGACGACGAAGTCGAGGCGGCGGCGGCGGAGGGTAGGGTGGGGCGGCGACAGGAGGAAAGGGTAGCGCGGCGAAGTCACGGGAGGGCAGCAGAGGGCAAGGGAGGGCTGGGGAGGGCAGGGGAGGGTAGGGGAGGGCGGGGAGGACGAGGGAGGGCAGGGGAGGGCGGGGAGGGCTGGGGAGGGCGGCAAAAGTCAAAGGAGGGCGACAGCGACAGATAATTTTGGTAAGTAAGGTTAGAGTTAGTAATTAGTGTATAATTTTGGATTATCCACGGACATTGTCCGGGCCTGACGGATAAATTAGATATTAATTCGATGAGACAAATTTTATCCGATAAAATTTTGAACGGATACCGAACAATAACTTGTCCGATTTCCGTCCTACCCAAGCCCACCCCTATGCACACCACCTTGGAGTAAACCCCACGATTTGTCCACACGACGCCGTAGCCCTCGCCGGAAAACTCCACCGCCGCCCCTACTCTCCAGCGAAGGAGATGACGACGATCGCCGGCCGCCGGAGAAGTTCCGATCAAACCTCCATGACCCTTCCTTGAACCCTCTCTTCCTCTCTCTCCCTGCTCCGACCCCGCCGCAACAATGGCCGGCCAAGCCAAGTCCCTCCTCCGATGCCTCCGACGGCAGCCGCCGATCCCCACTCCCGCCGGACGAGGAATCCCTGTCATGCCCGCGGTACCCTCTTCGTTGCCGTCGCCGCTCAACCTCCGTTGTTTCACCTCGACGCCGTTTGGGCGTTTCCATGGCCGACCTTCGGTCGGCGAGCTCCCGCTAGGACTCGGCAGCTCCATTTTTCGCCGCTTCTTCTCCCATCCGTCTCGATCTTGCGGAAATTCGACGCCTTTGGGGGTGTTTCGGGAGATGAGGAGGTCGGTCGGGGCGAGGCTGTACTCGATCAAGGCGCCGTGGTCGGCGACGATGGAGGCCGGCGCGGTGAAGAGGCTTGTGTTTGAGAAGCCGGCGGCCGCCGTGATCTCGACGTTCGCGAGGTACCGCGGGGCCATTGGGCTACAGGTTGAGGCGTTTTGGAAGAAGTACTCGCTGGTGCTGGTGGGGGCGGTGGGGATCTCGCTGTGTCTCTTGTTGTGGCGGGTTATGTTTGGCATTGCGCATACTTTTGTTGGGTTGTCCGAGGGGATGGCCAAGTATGGATTCCTTGCTCTGGCAATGGCTATGGTCTCCTTTTTGGTGAGTTTGTTTTAATTTCTGCCAATATAGTTTTTTCGCTGGTATTTTTGCATCAGGAATCATGCTGCTAGCTAAGAGTTGTGTCCCATTTATGCTTGAATTAGGAAGCTTGTCAGTTTAATAGTTGTGTGATTGGTTTTGCTTTTGGTAACCTCCCATACAAGTGGTAACCAACGTTAACACGTGTAGCTAGCTGATCATACTTAACCGGCATCAGAAAATAATGAGCTTCGGTTTTGTTTAAAATTTAAACTCAAATAATGGGAAAATAGGTCAACAACAGATGTTGTTTGAAATCTAAGAACAATAGCTTCCCATGGCTTTTTGTGACAATTAGCTTTTAAGATATGTTTTTATAAAGCCAATGCACCTGCTGTCCCGTACAACAATGATTGAGAGAACCTGACCAATCACTGTCTAATGCAAACATTTTTTTTGTGGCTCACTTATTAGTTGTTTTTGTAGTAATTAGATGTGAAAAAAATGTAGATGGAGTGACTTTCAGGTGATGTATAGATTACGTGTATTTCAATTTTTATGGGACTGCGAAAATCTTGTTGCCTCTCACTGGGCACAGAACACTTCAGGGAGGCCATTGTGTTATCACATATTAAGCAAATGCTCATTTTATACATTTATTAAGGCATTCTTGCCTCCAGAAAGAGGTTGTGAGTTTCTGAGCAACTTCTGCTTCATGCAGTAGACACTAGAAACTAAGAGTTGTATTAAAAAATATTTTGAAAGTCAGATGGTACAGAAACGATTGGAGGAAAGTGCAAGGAGTACTGTACTGATATTGAAGAACACCTGGGAAGGAAGGGAGATTGATATTTGCAGCTCTTTCTATGAAGAAATAAATTTGGTGAATGTAGTCAAAGTTTTTGCCAAATAGGTATACAGAAGGATGTAAATATCATATATATGATACCTAATCTGCGTGTTAATGGCATCAAACTTCCTAGCCTGGTACGGCTGTTTTCTTCTGGAAATTAGGAGTGCTCTGTAGCAGACATGAAGTTTAGACGAGCCAGCCAAGAGGCACAACTAAACAAACCATTTTCTGCTGCTGTGTCTTTGGTTGGTGAAGTGCTATTATATTGCAGGGGTCCAATTTTAGCTTGCCTACGTACTCCTCATTTAACTGTGTTTGTCAGTGTGATTATTTTATATAACTGGATCGTAGATTTAGAACAGAGATCTATTTCAAAAGAAAACAAGCCATATGACATTATTGGTGAATGGCTCTTGGATTTGATAACAGTTTTGAGTTTCAAATTTTCTGTAATTTTTCTATGGCTTCCTTCCCATCTGTTTTGTTTGTTCTTGTTGAAATTATTTTTTATAAGCTTTATTCTTCTCAATCTGCATTTGAATATTTGAAAGAAGTCAAATTTTGGGATCTTTAATGACATATCATTCAATATCTGGGAGCAGCTTTTGCAATATTATTTTGAGTTTGACTCTTGAGAATGTTTCTGTTGCATATACGTGTCAAGTCATTTTCTTTGTCCAAGAGCAATGAGTGCTTTTTCCTACATTTCTTAGGGAATTTATCTCCGAGCGAGGTTCAGTCTAAATCCAGACAAGCTTTATAGAATAACAATGAGAAAATTAAATACATCTGCAGCAGTTCTTGAGGTGATGGGTGCACCGTTGACTGGCACTGATTTAAGAGCTTATGTAATGTCTGGAGGTGGGCCTCGTCTCAAGAACTTCAAGTTGAGGCTAGGTGGAAAACGCTGTTTTCTTATCTATCCTGTTCGAGGCTCTGAAAGAAAGGGGCTTGTTAGCGTTGAAGCAAAAAAGAAAAAAGGGCAGGTTTGTTCTTAAATTGTTTTCACTCCGAAGGAAATTTTTTATCTGCAAACAGAATTTGTATTTGTATAAGCATAACATTCTTTTGAGATTAGAATAGAAATTAAATTAGCAATTAGGAAATTTTAACATGTTTGTGACGTCTAATCTATCAAATATCTTATTATAATCTTGTTGGTTGTTCTCCATTGCTAATATATGTTTCCAGAGTTCCTGATAGTTGTTGCTCTAGAATAGCACATACATCAAAATGCTGGTGTTTCTAGAATTTGATGTGATAGTAAAGAAAGATGAATTTGGGATATAGATGTAATTGAGTAAACTGGAAGAATATGATCTTCTTCTTGTCATTTTGTACTAAATTGTTGACGATTATCTAGTGATATATTTTCTCAGGTTGATAGAGTATATAATAGTAGGAAAAGGATTTCTATGTTTCTGGTAGTAAACAAAACTCATGGATAGATTTTTACCCTTAAATAAGCCACTGTTTTGACAGTTCACAAATTCCGATTTAATGCCTATTCGTTCGCACAAGCAATGATGTATAATACAAGCTCATCTTTTCTTGCAGTATGATATAAAGTTGCTTGCAGTTGATATACCTATGGCATCAGGGCCTGATCAGCGCTTATTTTTGATTGGCAATGAACAAGAATATAGCATTGGTGGCGGCTTGATATCTGAACTGAGAGATCCAGTTGTAAAAGCAATGGCTGCAGAAAAGGAGTTTGACGATCTCGACGAGAAAGAGGATGAGGAAGACGCGGAGATGGAACTTCTTGAGGCAGAAAGAAGGCATAAAGAAGAGTTAGGAAAACTGAAAAAAGATAGTTCATAACTTCCTAAACGGTAACTATCTCTTTGTTCTTTATTTTTGAAGAAAATTTTAAACGCTTTTGTTAGAGATGTGTTTGCAGTTGTGGTATCAAGATTGAAACATGATGTTCATACCAGCCTTGAAATCAGTAAAATGAGTTCATCTTCCTTGAAAAGCAAGTCTTGAAAACTCGTATCCTTTGTCATAATAATTGTTAGCAATCTTATGCAACTATTGCCAATGGAATCGACGTGCATTGGTTGTGATTTTCTTTGACAAACTTCTTGTTAGTCGTCATTGCTCTACTGCCAAGGTAATAACTATGATCTTGAAAAAAAGTAATAACTTGTGTATATGAAAATATTTCACAATGTCAATCATGTTAGATGCAAAAGAAAGATGTTTGAGCTTAAACATTGTTACAATGTAATAGACTCTGCAAGATCAAATCAGGGCAAACTGAAATTGAATTTATTGAATTATAGTTAAACTTACCTCACAAGAGAAACTAAATCTTTTTCTTTTTTATCATCTGCCAGACACGAGGGAGTAAATGATTACGTTGGTGAGGAACGCTGGTGATCGATGTCTGAATAGCAGAATTTTTTTTCTAAAAGAACATTACTCTCTTATTATTTATAAACCGATGCAATTATTTGAAAATGAATACTCATTTTTATTATTCCTAACCAGATACAACCATTTGGAAATGGTATTCCTATAAAATGTGTGTCATTACTTTTATGATGCGTCTCTTTATAGAAGAGTTTATAAATTTTGATCTTTCCTTCAAAAATTCTCTTATGTATCTTTTTAAAAGAAGATCATCCTCCCAATTTATCTGTAACGACTCAACTGGAAGAAAGAGAAACATAGTGATATATTGCTGTTTTTTATATGTGGTATATTATTGTTTAGATCTATCAATTCAACACATTTTATAAAAAAATTCTCATTGTATTTGTGTAATGTAGTTTCTCCTTAATGATTTTTTTCAAAATCAACTTATGACTTATCTTATCGTCTTTGCAAACCATTTTTTCAATTATTTTTTTTATGAAAAATATTCTTCAACTAATTTAAATCATTTTTGTTCTCTTGTATTAAAAGCTATAAAGATTTTCTATATATTTTTCTTATCAAATTTATTAAGTATGTTATATTTAAAATATGGAAAATTATTATTTTCATTTTTTTGTATTAGCGTTATTAATTTCAGTTATCTCTACCATTTCCTTTATCATTTTTTTTCCAAACACATTTTTCTCATTATTGTAATTCATTCATTCAATAATGATTAAAAAAATTCTTCAACTATTTTTTTTATAATTTTTGTTCTTTTATGTTTTCCTTTATAAAATTATGACATTGGTTCTAATTAAAGTTAAAAGATTAATTTTTTTTTGTATATTTGTGCAATTTAGTTATTTTTGTTTAGTCATGTCTACATTTTTTTTGTGTTTTATGATTGTTTTAATATTATTTAAAAAACTCAATGACTCTTTATTATGAAGTGTTTTTTAATAATGCAATTATAAAATTTGTTCGATTATTATATGTGGTGTGTGCGTTGTGTGGGTTATTTTGCTGGCTACTTAATAAAAAAATGTTATTAAAAAATGAGCTGTAATTAAAAGTGAGGCATTGATTAATTAAAATATAATTAAAATAAAATATTATTGTAATTTTATGTCCTCTAAGATCTATCTATATCAGTGAGATCCTCTAATTTAATCTTGCATTTAACACTTAATAAAATAAGATCATATTTATAAATGAGAATGAATTATATATTTTTAACTTAATTAACTATTTTTAAAGAACTCATTAAGTTACACTTTGACTCAAGCCGTTACAAATAGAATCAGAACTTCCTGATCATTAATTATGGGAAAGAAGGCCATGGGTACGTGTTAAATGGTGAGTTGGACTATAGATATTGATTAAGCTCTTAGCCACGAAAAAGAAGGTCATAGGTTAAAGCTAGCAACAGGTCAAATATAGAAATTTAAAAAACAAAATTTTTTAAAATAGGTGCCACATATAATATCTATTACGTAAGATCCTATTTATAATAACTTGGCTAACCAAGGTCATGAGTTGTAATTAGTAACGAGCTAAAATGGGTGCTACATATAATACCTATCGGGTAAAATCCTGTTTATAATTGTTTAGTTAACCACTTTCGAAGAAATAATTTTTTAATTATAATCCATAAAAGCACAATTTACGTTTCAATTTGATAATAGATGATGAACGGGGGGACTAATTATTTAAAATTTAATCAAAGGCTAATAATTTTTGCTAATGGAAGCCGAACCAGACCGACCCGATAAAAAACCTTGACCCAAGTAAAAGAAAAGAAAAGGCTCAAATCCGGTTTTTATTTTTTGGGTCCAACGAAGAAGAAGACGATCGATCGACGGAAGGAAGCATGGCGGCCATGGCAGTGGACGCCGCCGCCCTCCCCTCCACCTCCTCCCCGCAGCCGCCCGCCTCCCCCACCCCCGACTCCGACGACGACCTCTACGCCCGCCTCAAGTCCCTCCAGCGCCAGCTCGAGTTCATCGAGATCCAGGAGGCCTACGTCAAGGACGAGCAGAAGAACCTCAAGCGCGAGCTGCTCCGCGCGCAGGAGGAGGTCAAGCGGATCCAGTCCGTGCCGCTCGTCATCGGCCAGTTCATGGAGATGGTCGACCAGAACAACGGGATCGTCGGCTCCACCACCGGGTCCAACTACTACGTCAGGATTCTGAGCACAATCAACCGGGAGCTGCTCAAGCCGTCGGCGTCGGTGGCGCTCCACCGGCACTCCAATGCGCTCGTCGACGTCCTGCCGCCCGAGGCCGACTCGAGCATCTCGCTGCTTAGCCAGTCGGAGAAGCCCGATGTGACCTACAATGTTAGTCGTTTCTTGAACCGCCCCCCCTTTTTTTCCTTTTGGAATTGTGTGTGTAAAGATTGTTTCTTTTTTGTTCGTTAGATTTGATTCTGCTGCAAAGATTATGCTTTTTTTTAATGTAGATTTTCTGTACAATTTAGGTGCAATTGTTTTGTTCGAGCCTTGATTGAAATGAGTTACGGTTTGGACTCGGTGAAGATGTGTAATATGTTGGGGAATTGTTGTTTTAAGGCTTTGTTGTGATAAGCATGCCGGAATTAGAATTAGGGTTTGGTTGAAGTAGTATGTGCTCCAGCATTCTCTTGCAGGAAAAACGTTATCTTATATCACATTAGTTATTTTTTATTTTCTTGTATGACTATTTATGTTCATAAACCACATAGTATTGATGCCCTTTTTTCTCTGTGGTGACTTGATTGTAAATAATTGGGTATTTTGCCTTTCAGGAATCCTTAAAAGTTTTGGGTATTAATTTTTAAATTGACTTTTAGAAGAAGCTTTATTTGCTGTATGTTCATGTTATTATGCCCCTGTTCCATAAATTGTGTTTGTTTCCTTGAAAACCATCTTTGTTTTTTCTACATATTACATATTATTTCTTTTTTTTTCTACATATTACAAGAAACACTGGACCGTGTCTCATAGTTTAAATGTTGTCAACAAGACAGATTTTAAGTTATTTGTCCAGAAAAAAGGATGACGCCTTAGGGTATTTTTTTTTTTAAGTTTGAAGTTTTCTTATATTGATCTACACATCGTGATGTCAAATTATATTTTGGTCAGGATATTGGAGGTTGTGATATACAAAAGCAGGAAATTCGTGAAGCAGTTGAGCTTCCTCTTACACACCATGAGCTGTACAAACAGATCGGTATAGATCCTCCTCGGGGTGTTCTGCTTTATGGTCCTCCTGGCACAGGAAAAACAATGCTTGCGAAGGCTGTGGCCAACCACACAACTGCAGCTTTTATTCGAGTGGTTGGTTCAGAATTTGTTCAGAAGTATCTTGGTGAGGTAATCATGGAGATACATTTTTTTAATGTATTTGTTATCTTCTATGCATTTCAATGCACCCGTTCTCTATTATGTCCACTCAGTAACATATATTTGAGCTTTTGAGCTTTCAGGGACCACGAATGGTGCGTGATGTTTTCCGTTTGGCTAAAGAGAATGCTCCTGCTATTATCTTTATTGATGAAGTTGATGCCATCGCAACTGCTCGGTTTGATGCCCAAACTGGAGCTGACAGAGAAGTTCAACGTATCCTTATGGAGCTTCTAAATCAGGTAAATTCCTAAATAGTTTTGAAATTTCATTGATCGATGATTTATGATTATGTAAAACTTGTATTTGACTTGCACTCATGATGTGTCTTTCACCAATTATAATTTGTCTTATTCTCGTGGTTGTTGTTACTAGTTTTTTAAGCTAGCTGGTTGTTTTTGTGGAGTTCTAGAATATCTGCACTAAACGTGTTGGCTTCCTTTGAGCAGAACATTGTATAGCTTTTTCTAACTTTCAAAATTTTTTCTTTTCTTTCAGTATTTTTAAGTAATTCTCTTTTGCTCAATTAAAATCCCGCTCACCTCAGTTTTTTTTTTAAAAAAATTATCCTTTACAAATGTAATTTTAGGTATTTTATGTGTGCAAGTTATGTAAGCTTTTTCTAGCAATACCCATTTCTGAAGGGCAATTACCTGTGTTCTTTTGCTAATGTGTTATGTGATGCTTTGCATGTCACATCCTCAGATGGATGGCTTCGACCAAACTGTTAATGTAAAGGTTATCATGGCAACTAACCGAGCTGATACTCTTGATCCGGCACTTCTGCGTCCCGGAAGACTTGATCGGAAGATAGAATTTCCTTTGCCTGATAGGCGACAGAAGAGACTTGTTTTCCAGGTGAGTTATTTGATAGGTATTGATTCTTGAAGTATTTTTCTTGTATAAAATTTATCTATTATTCTGGTTGGTTTAACTTTGTCTATGGTTAGAACTTGTTAATTGTATCATCCTTTGCAGTTTTAGTTCACAATAGTTGGTGTAAATTTGGCATTGCCTATTGGCATATTGTGTAGAATATTGAGATTGTTGCATGATGTTGGGAGGTAAATAATGGTGATGACATTGACTCTTTATCTCATTCTATTTAAGATTGAATTAGTAATAACATCAAAACATCAATTGTAAAAACTTGTCATATTGTTATGGTAGGGTTTCATATTTTGAAATGCAGAAGAAACCATTGAGTGGTACAAAATCCAAGCTGCTCTTTGGAACCTTGCTAGAAGAGGATGAACATAGGATGCTGAATTATTCATACTTAATACAGAAGTTTTATGTATGTCATTATATTGGATAAATTAAGCTGTACAATGATGCACAAGTTGGACAATTTGGATGTGAGTTTAAGAGGAATCAAATGGGTGCCACAAAATCCATGTCATCCACATTTACTTAGTTCTATTTTGATGAATGAGTAGTGAATTGGCAGTGCTGGTTTCATACCTAATGTAGTAGTTTTATGCTTCTTGTTATGATTTAAAGTAAAATGCAAAGTGACTAAACTGGTTCCTGAACTTATAATGTAAGGTGAATGGGCAAGTTCAACTTTTATTTCCGGGTGTTCTATTGATGTTCATTTCTTCCCAACAAGTGCATAATTACCAGATAATGGATTGTGTTAGCGACACTGATTTTTTTGTGTGTAATATCTTATCATGTTGTTTTTTCCTTGTTCAGGTCTGCACTGCTAAAATGAACTTGGGTGATGAGGTTGATTTGGAAGATTATGTGTCTCGTCCTGATAAAATTAGTGCAGCAGAGGTAGTTACTTTGCTTCTTTTCATAATTGGCTAGTACCTGAGCTATCCTAATGTCAGTTTTTTTGGTCCTCTGGCTATAATTAGATTTTCCTATGCGAAGAAGCCACGTCCTGGCTAATAATTTAATTATACGATGTGTGATAGATGCCATTTTTTAAAACAAGGCCCTACTTTTCAGCATAATTTTTTTGATTGAGCAGAAATATACAAAGAAGTAATGCTATTATTGTTATTATTAGTTACTACTACTAGTACTACTACTACTATGTTTTTTCCCTTTCTGAGAATTTATATCAGTGCCTTTTTGTATTGCAGTGCTCAGCAGTCACCACAGACCGCACTTAAAAATATTCTTTAGCAAAGTAATTAAATGATTGTTTAGAGTTTGTTATTTAAAGAGCACACTTATTTTATTCTAGTTTTGATGTCGAAGACAGCTGCTGTTTATTTTGTGATGACATACAGTGATTAGTGAGCCACTAACTAAGTACAATGTACTACTAAATCTGACCAGAGACCGTTGTTTCTGCCTAGATTTCATGCCACGTATATGATCTATAAATTTCACTTATGAACTATTAGTGTACACGCTTCCTATTCTTTTGTAGTAGTAAACTTATGTTGTCTACATGCTTTAGTTCACTAGGCCCTCTTCTTGCTTAATTCTTGTTGAGTGGCGCACTTAATTTCTGACATTTTTTGTTCTTCTTACAATTTTCTGTATAGATTGCAGCAATCTGCCAGGAAGCAGGGATGCATGCAGTGAGGAAGAATCGGTATGTAATTTTGCCAAAGGATTTTGAAAAAGGGTACAGAGCAAATGTGAAGAAGCCGGACACAGACTTCGACTTCTACAAGTAGATGCGTTTGTTTCTGTATCTTAGAGAGTACCTTTCTATTGGTGTTTAAGAAACAGCAATGTGACAGCACTTTTAGTCCTCAATTCCCAAACAAGTAAACCTTTTCTTTGATTAATAGCTTGAATTGGATGAGGGCTGAGTAACCCTTCATGGAAAAAATAATACCTTTTCAAATCCGTATGATTTATGGTTTCAAAAAATAAAACTATACTATTTATTCCTACTTCAAGCAGCTCCTATAATACTATTGAGTTGTAGGAAACGTCTAATCTCAGGGCAACTAATTTTTCAAAGATGGGGTCCTAATGTATATGAGATCTGCCACAAAAGATAAGTTGTCAAAACAGGATTTAGTTTTGAAGTTCTAAATTTCTTCATAAATAGACAATATTTTTTACAATTAAGTTTTGCAACTTTTTTCATAATTTTTTTCTATGTTTCATAAAAAAATTTTGACCCGGGGAATTTGTTTTTTATGTATTAAGTAAATAAACTATATTCATTGAGAGACGAAAAAAACTCGAACATTTTACTAAAATTAGTAAACTTATTACTAGTTATATCAGATCTGCCTTTTTATGTTTTGATTCTGCTTAATTTTTATATAAAAAAAGCCTTCGTATAGTTGAATTAGGCTTCTCAGTGTTATATGAAAAGGTAAATTTTAAAAATAGTATAAATAAAAGACCCAGTGTTACTATTAATCAATATCAATATTAATAAAAGACTGGCGGATTATGGTGATTTAATTATGAGCATGGCCCACAGGCACATGGCTGGGAGTATATAATAAGATAGACATACGCTTCAATTTTATTTCTTTTCTTTTTTATTTATTTATTAAGGTTATATCATATAATTTGGTCAAAAATACGATTTTCTTTAAAATAAAATACACGTCATTAACAAAAATACTAGTATTTCAACACAATAATTATTAAATTTGATTCAAGTTTCGTGCTCTGAAAAAAAAAACAAAGGAAGCATTATATATAAAAATGACCATTAATTAATTAATAGTAATGTGAATATATATAAGAACCGATAAAATTTTGAATCCCTCACTTGAAATTATCTGAAATTTTACCCTTTGTCATAATTAATACGAAAAAATGAGTTTTTTTTCGTTAGAAGCTCATTTATTTATCCGAGTTTTGGGTGAAATGAAAAAAATAAAAATTATTAATAACTTTTTTTAAAAATGAAAAAAAAACGAAAAATAGAAGCGAGCGTCGGCTGCCCTGAGCCAACTCCAGGAACAAAAAAATGGCGGAAGTTGGCTTCCAAGGCACGACGATCATGGAATGAGGAAGAAGAAGAAGGAGGAGGCAGCCATCCCCAAATCGGCGGAGACGAACCCATCATCACCCCGGATCTGTAAAGATCTCATCTTTCCGTTGCCCAACATCGGGAATTGTCGGGGTTCCGATTGGTTTTGGATTGTTCTGATGGTCCGCTGTTTGTTTGTTGCGGTTGAGTAGATCTTGGTGCGGAGATGGGTCGGGGGTTTTGCTTTGCGTTGTGTTGATTTGGGCGGAGTTGAGGGTTTTTTTCCTTTTCGATGGCGAGCGTGGAGAAGGACCGCAAGCGGGGGCACCTCGAGGCCGGGAAGCGCCGGGTACGAGCTCCATTTTTTGTTGGTTTGGGTGTTTAGGTTGTTGGATCCAGTTTTGATTTTTAGGGGTCGTGTTTGTGGATTTTACTTGTTTTTTATTTGGTTTATTTGTTGTTGTTATTAGAGTTCTTGCCAATTTGTGTGATTGATGGCATCATCTGTTAGAATATTTGAATGCTTTTGTCTGTGAATTTTCCTTGTTGTGCTGTTGTGCAAATACTGCAAAGTCGTTCGATTCATGACATTAGCTGTTAGAGAAAAAATGTTCTTGTGGGTGAATTTTGCTTGTTTTTTATATCGTTTTGTTGCGGTGGAAATGCTGCTAATTCATGTGAGTAATGGCAGTATCTGTTAGAAAACGTGTTCTTGTGGGTGATTTTTGTTTTTTTATTTCGTATTGTTGAGTTGACAATACTAGATAACATAATTTGTTTGAAAACTATGCTCTCGTGGTTGAATTTCATCTGTTTTGATCTCGTGCTTGATGGCGTTATAGAAAAATTGATTGTGGGTGTTTGTTGTATTTGTTTTTTGATGGCATCTGATTCAATGGAATGAAGCTGAATCTTTTTACTTTGCTTTGCATTTTAGTTGGAGGAGTTTCGAAAGAAGAAGGCGGAAGCAAAAGCAAAGAAGGCAGCGGCAGCTGGCCAATCACAGTCTGATGGTATCAACCAATATGATAAATTGTCAATGGAGGATGAGAAAAGAGATATGGGTAGTGCAGATGTTGTCAAGGACCTGGAACCTCTGCCGTCCAATGATTCATCTGACTTCAGAAATACTAGTTCATTGCAGGATTCCTTGACCAGTGCCACAGATTTTCACAATGCTGGCTTGTCCAACTTATACAATGACAGTAATCATTTATCGTCTTATGCTGACCATGGTGGGTATCCGATAGGACAGAATCCTTCAGAGTCGAAAGAAGTCTTATATGCTGATAGATTAGAAAATGGTTATTATGATAGGTACGAGGATGTCAATACTAGGGAAGTGATTAAAAACACTGTCAATGATACCCAAGAAGCACTCGATATTAAATCAAAGTTGCCACCTGTTCTGATGCGGGGGTATGCAGACTTAGCTGAAAATAGTCGTAATCCTGGCTCCTATTCTCTCCATGATCAACGGCTTCAAGAAATTGGAAATTCTTCATTAGATTCTCTAAAACAGGATTATGGTTCCTCGGCACACTTTGCTGCAGGTTCCCATGATAAGTATTTTAATGGAATTTCACATCTTGATGTGGATAATGCTAGTCACTTAGAAGATAAAGCCACAACTATTTCATATGGAGGTAATTTTATTTAATTTGAATTTAAATTTAAAAGTGAAGTTTTTATGGTTTCATGAGATGTTTTGACTTGTTTTCTTGATATACCACTGTTAGCTTCAAACTCAGCAGGTGGTGCCTTTATGCTTGCCGATCAATATGTTGGTGGTGAAGCAGAAAGAAATTATACCAGTGATTGGTTATCTGATGCAAGAGAAAAGACGCAAAGCAGCGACTCTGATTATCAGTCTAAACTGGAAAGTGCACCATGGAGAAATTCAAGAAGTTTATTTTCTGGTTCTAATGTGAATGCCAGAAGCTCATTTATGCAAGGCACAACTCTTGCATCAGAAATTGAAGCCCGTCGATCTCGTCCATCTTTCCTTAACTCAAATAGTGTACCCAGTCCATCATTGCAATTTGGCTTGTATCATGAAACAGAAAAAGACGACAGATTGTCTGGTATTGAAAATTCAAAGATCTACAATGGTAATTTTCCTTCTTTAGCTTCTGTGAAGCTAGGGAATGGCGTTGTTGAACCTTTTCCAGATAATCAAAATGCAGAGGAAATGCAAATGAATACATTCAGCTCTATTAGGGAAGATAATTTTCCTTTAAAATTTGATCTTCCTGTTGCAAACAAAGATGAAGATTTTGCAGCCCTGGAACAGGTGCAGACTTTTTTCGTATGCAAGCCCTTTGTGGTGATTAAGTATTTGGTTGATAGCATTGAACACCAATTTCTATGCTATGAATTCTGCTTTTTACTTTGGAAAGATGCAACTGTGATTAGTTGGCCAATTTTTAACTTGAAAATTTAGTTTTCTGGTTCTGCAAAGCTTTATGAGCTAAATTTAGCTATTTTGGCTGGACTGAGTACTCAATACACTTTTATATGTAGAAGATGGTTACATAGAGGGCGGGAAATGGGTTTCAACGAGGTATTTGGACGGTTTGTTTATGAGAAATCCGTGTTTGACTCTTAACCTGATTCTGATTTTGAAATTGTGTCTAAAGTCTGGTGGAATGCTAATTTTAATATCAAATTTTGTCTCAAACCTATTTCAAATTTTTGTTTAAACCAAGGGGCCTTCACTGAGAAATAGAAGTAGTCTAATCTTTACCCCATAGTTAAATATTGGTTTGAGACAAAGGCCTTCACTATTCTTGACTCAATATCAAAATTTAGTGATCGGCCTTGACCAAAACCTTTTAGGCCTGACAGCCATTCCAAAGATTTAATATGGTAGAAATTGAGGTTGCTTGGCTTCAGATCCGTGTGTAACTGATTGAAAAGTCATATTGTTATTTTTCTGTTCTATATTCAAGTTTTATTTAATTCTGTTTTGCAGCATATTGAAGATTTGACTCAAGAAAAGTTCTCTCTACAGAGAGCACTTGAATCATCACGTGCTTTAGCTGAGTCACTAGCTGCCGAGAACACGTCTCTTACTGATAGCTTTAATCAGCAGGTACAATGTTAAGGATAATAATTAGGCTGAATTAGTCATTATTTCTGATATCAATATCTTGATATGATTACATTCGAAGAAATCTATATATAAAAAAATCAAAGTTTTGTGTTCAATTTTTCATTTTCTCTATGCAAATGTAATTATATTATTACTTTTGGTTACTATCAGGGAACAGTCGTCAACCAACTTAAATCCAATATGGAAAAGTTGCAGGAAGAGATTAAGTCTCAGCTGGTATTTCCTTTGAATTCTAATAGTTATTTGTGATTCTTTAGTGTCAGATATAGCAATGATGACTATCTTATTTTTGACAGAATAATTTTATCTCTTTGGCTACAAAAATTATAGATGCCACCTTAACCTCTAAATGCTTATCACAGTTTTTCAAACTTGATATTTGTGTACAAATTCTGTCACGAGCTCTGGGTTGATTTATCTTCTTTTGGTCACAGGCTGCAATTGAGGCTTTGAAAATGGAGTATGCAAATGCACAATTAGAATGTAATGCTGCTGATGAGAGGGCTAAGATACTGGCTTCTGAGGTTATTGGCCTAGAAGAAAAGGTACTTAGTTCATGCAGTAGTGCAATAGTGTGTTTACTTTTTATTCTTTGATGAATTTACTTGGTTTAACTTTTGGCTTTGCAACTGCAAATTTGTTGGTGCAATTTTGCAATTTTTTGTGAAATTGGCATGATTTCTTCTTCAGCTTGGTATATAAGTAATTCAATTTGGTCCATGCAACATGAGAAATTTGTTGTCTTGTGTGGGGTTAATTGTTTTTACATTGGAGAGAACAGATTAAGTAAATGTATTGTGGTATTGTTGGTTTCCTCTAATAGCTAGATTTATTATTTTGTGGAACTGATGCTCGACTTTATTCAGACTATTATATTGCACTTTTCTATTTGGAAAATCGATAAAAAGTGCTGGAAATCTTGTTATTTTTCAGTTTCTATGAAGAACCTGAAGGCCTAGTTTTGGAGTTTTTTGTGGGCTATACAACCTTTATATGATTGACTTATGTTTTTTAAAAATGTTCTGTTTTCTTTTCTTAACTCAAGTGTAATCAGTTATATTTCTTCTATAGAAATGACAGATTTTCGAATGATTGATGTTCTTTACCTTTGTTTTCTTTAATTTTAGGCCCTTAGATTGAGATCAAATGAGCTTAGGTTGGAGAGAGAGATGGAAAATGCAAGTGCTGAAGTTGGCTCATACAAGTATGCTGTTTGGCCTTTTGGTTTGTTTATTGTGATCCTCTTGCAATCTTTGAAAAAAAAATTGAATCTTTTTTGGGTTCCAAACACTTTTTTTATTTCACCCCCTGCCTGAAATTGCATGATGCTGTTTAGGCAAGGTTGGATGTAACAAACAGAAAATAAAGATGAAAGGACCTGAAGGGTTCATCTAATCGCCAATGAATACAATTAGATGGTGGTATCTCTTGTTGGGTATAGAGATGTGCTCTCCTAAAAGTTAAGTCGGTGTTTGATGGAGATGTAACTCCGAGAAGCAGACTATGATTGAGTCAAAAGGACTTTCTGGCAAAAAAAGGGAGAAATTCAAGTGGAAATTAAGAAATAGCCAAAGGATGCCGACATGTATTCATGAACAAGCAACATTCAATCAATGACCTTGTTAAAATAGTTGAGGGCATGTTGTTATAGACCTAATCTTAGGAAACTTGGTCCTAATGAAATTCCTAATGGTGCAACTAAAATAAATATGACAAAGTTTACTACCAGTTCTCAGGGGAAAACTTTCAAAAACATGTATGACCTTAAACCAAATTGCTACTGCATCAGTTTGTTGGAGGACGAAAAGAGACTTATATTCAGTTGGTTTATGCTCAATAAATTGGCTGGGATGCTGTTCGTCCACTTTAGGAGGATGATAAAGCTAATTATGCAAAATATGTGCTTCACTTTGATGGTTTTGGAAGCAGAAGATGGAGGTCAGAAAATTTTTATGAAGGTGTTGGAAGATTATATTGAACTATTTGATCTAAATATGAATATTGTTGTTGATTTTGGGAACTGTTGAACATTGATGATGATGATAAATTCAATCTGTGGTAAAACTTAACTTTTTTCTTCTTTAACACAGGCGAAAAGTGTCTAATCTTGAGAAAGAGCGTAGTGAACTGCTGGCCACAGTTGATGCATTACAAGAAGGCAAGTCTGTGTCACCATATATTTCTCTACTCCTCTCTTTTGCTTTAGGGTTGTAAATTTTTTTTTTGGCTTAAACAGAGAAGAAGTTGTTGCATTACAAGATACAGAATGCTTCTTCTAGCAAAGCTGTTGTTGACAAGAGCAAATCTTCTATTGTTACAAAACGACGTTTCAACTTCTACAGCGGACTTAGGTATGTTTTCTGGAGAACCTATCTTTTGGTGCCTGATAATATCTCCTTTTACTGGTGAATGCTTGTAGAATGCGTATATCTCCTGCATTTTTAATTAATGATCTATTTGTTTGGTATGAAAAAAGTGCAAATGATATGAAAATTTTAAAATAGTCAACCTAACCAAAAATAGGCTTATTTAATATATTTTATATATAACGTAATATTAAGTAAATTATTTTGTACCTAAATTAAATAAGGTTATATCTAAGTAGGAACAGAAGATAATCATTATTACTTCTAAGTGGGTTACCCATGTGTTCTCCTATGTGGAATTAATTTTTCCCATTTTCCTATCTCAAGAGATAAAAACGGTTCTCATCTCAAGAGATGAGGAAAAAGGGAAATTTTTTGTATATGGGAGAGAACCCGGGTGCCCACTTGATGATAATTATGATTAATTTCAATGCAAAATACAATGAGGATGTATTAGTTTTTCTTAGAATATATTACCAATGGTCCAATATATTACTTTTAGTAAGGTTGACCATTTAAAATTTTCATTTCATTTGCATCTATTTTATGCTAACCAAATGTAGCCAAAGATGTGTTATGGTAATGGAAATGAATAGGTGTCTCAATATACATTCATTCAGTAATGATTATGAGTTGCAATTAGTTTTCAATAGATAATTGGAAGTTTTTGTTGTACTCCTATTATTTACATTAGATGCCTTAATGCCTTGCATAAACTTAGGCACCAAAAAAGTGGAATGATACGTGGGCATAAAAGGAAATGTTATTATTGAGAGAGTCTGATAAAATTTTAAGAAATGTTTGATTTTGTTTTTGTTTCTTATTTTAGTTGACTTCAGAGTCTTATTATTAGTTAGGTTTTATTAGGATTTTTGCCTTGTTTTAGTCACATCAAGAAGGTACTTCATACTTGTAGTGGTCTTAAATATGGCTTTAAGCCTTAATTCTAGTGCGGATTTGATGAATTGGATAGAGTTTTACATTTACTTGAACAAACAGTAGTATGCAATTGTTTAGAATCAAAAGAAGGGTGGGTCTGTAAATTACCACTAAAAATCTGATTTTTTTAACATCAAAAGCCACTACTTTTCGCAACTATCAAAAAGTGGTGCTTGATGCAGTGAGATGGTCTACTTTTTGTTGCTAAGATAATGGTTGTGGCAGCATCTGTAATAGAGGAATTTGCAAACATTAAAATTTATTTGGTGATAATTTGTGAAATTTTCTCAGATGTTGAAATTCCAAATCAGATATCCAACCATTTAGATCCATCATTTCTCCCTGTCAACGATGCTGGGTTATCTTCTGTCCAGTCTGGCAGCCTTTCCCGTGTACCTCTTTTGCTTGAAAGTGCCGAATCTCACCTCACAGATGCCTCATCTAGTATTCCCCCTGATCAGCTGAGAACAATTAATAATATAGATTCTTTGTTATCTGAGGTTGATTTCCATTTCCATGTTTTTCTTAATTTTTTCTTGTTTGTGTTTTCTATTTATCTGTGTCAGTGAGAACTTGAATTTTTGACTTGTTTGCAGCTTGCATTAGAGAAGGAAGAATTGTTGAGAGCCTTGACTTTAGAATCATCTAAATGCTCCGAGTATAAGGTGAGTGTTGGACTGTAAGTTTTATGGTATCACTTATCAGACTTCTGAGGCATTGAGGCAGAGTGCATTATTTAGTATGTTTCCCGTATCTAAGTGTCACAACACACAGCAGCTGGAGTGAACAAATATTTTATGTTCCTTGTTTAGTCTCTTTTTTTCTGAAAAAAAATTTTTACTCTAATTTAAATTGATCATATGATGGTTGTGAAGGCCTTGAACAAGGATTTATCTCAGAAGCTGGAAGTTCAAACGCAAAGATTAGAGCTTTTGACTGCTCAAAATATGGCAAGTGTGAACATCCTTGCGAAGTCAGCCGACTTTAACAGTTTGCAAGATGAATCGCCTTACCCAGATGAGGGGGATGAGGTACTAAGAATTCACAGCTTAATTTTATTAGTTCATATATTGAACATATCTGTTCTTGTTGTGGGGGAAACAAGTAGTATACGCTTTAAAGATTATTAATTTTCTCAAAAATGATGTAAATCTCTTCTGTTCTTTGATTAGGTGGTGGAACGGGTACTGGGATGGATAATGAAATTGTTTCCAGGAGGACCAGCAAAGCGCCGGACAAGCAAACTCCTGTGACCTGTTCTTCAAATGGTGACAACTCTCGTACATGGATACACAATTTTTTTTTCCCATTTTGGTAATGGAGTGAGATGGAATTTGTATATTGTGACGCGGGAAAGGCAGTTAATTCTTTAGTAGCAGAATTTAAGATATCTTGCTTCTTACATTCATTGGTGGTGATGATGGATAGAAGTGCGATGAAGCTCCTCTAGGGCATCGTTGTCATCCTCATATGTGAAAGCTCTTGATTCTTGGTTGCAGAAGAATAGGACACGCGAATATGAATCGGAGCTGTATGATGTAAAGTTCACCCTTGATATGTTGTAATTTTTTGCATTGTGTTTCTCTTTTGTTTTCACAGGAGGGCATATAAATTTGGAAAGATGAATGGGGGTGCTCAGCTGGTTAAGTAAATTTCAATCAGTTGGCTTTCTCTGTACATCAGCAATGGCCTGAAAATAGGGTCAAGTGTGTGTATTGTTATTTACGGGGTAACAGATAACATGAGGGCATTTCTCTCTGTTGTATTCTTTTCTTGAAATCGAATTTTGGTATTACAGAACAGTTACTTCAATGTATTTAAGAATTTATGATGCAAATAGTCAGCCATTTATTGAATGACTTTGAATCATTTGTATGCTTTGTTTGAAAGACTTTGTTCATGGTGGAAATTTTCTTTGTGGTCTTTTTCTTGTTCTTTTTCTTTATTAAATCTTATGCAGGTTTGATCCTTGTATATCTGGTATTTCATCTTTCTAAATAAGAATTTAAGATGAAGGCTTGCCCCTGGTTTTGAGCTTTATTTTGGTGAGCTTTAGCTCTTTTAACTCTCACATCTTAATAATGAAAGTAAATTTATTATGTCAATTTTTAATTGATTTTGTCTAGAATTAAGTCTTATTGAAGTATATTAATCAAGAAAATTTTTTTTTGAAAGAATCAAGATAGAAATTTATGTTCATCCAATTCATGTTTTCCCCTTCCACATAAATGGATCCTATCTATGTATTCCCCCTCCTTCCATATATATATGTACAGAGAAATAAAGCATACCTTGCTCTCCAATCACCTCCATCCCCAGTTCTGTGTGGCAAATGTTGAATAATGGCAAGCATGCTAAGATGTGCTCAATACAAGAAGAAAGGGATTGATGGTGCTTCCTACTTTGATACCTAATTAGATACCCACATCCCCAATTAGCTACTCATCTTCAAATTATGTTCATATGGAGCATAGATTTTAGCTTTTCATGATATTTTCATAACTTATATTTCAAGACACATTCGCTTATTTATCTTAAACTCAGTTACCTAACAAACAACTAGTTACCAAGGTGATAAGAGTGCATTTGACAAGTCTTTTCTCATTAAAAGCCATGGCAATGGGGGTTTATCTAATGCATATGAGAGCTTCGTTGCCAACTACATATATGAAAATGCTCATGAACATCTTACATGTGCTTCACCTTCAACTCTCCTCCTCCATCATTTGAAACAGCTCATGAACACCATTACAATACCTCTTTGAGCTTGAGCTGGTCATAGTCACTTTCTGAAATCTTTAACAAGTCGTGAATACAACTTCGACAAATAAAAGTTCTTCTCTACGCCTGATATTAAATGGGTGTTAGAGACATGAGTTTTAAATTAGTTTTTTAACAAAGATCCCCCTCTAAATAGTTAGGCTACATTGGCAGCATTATATTTGCAATTTTAGCTTTTATGTTTGGCTTTTGTAGTTTTACAGCTTTAATTTCAGCAAATAGGGTTGATTTATGTATCATATACGGCTCTATCAATATCTATAATGTGGCAAAACAAATTTTTAGAAATGCCCAAGTTAGAGACTTTACTAGAAATAATATTATCAATAGCTAGGTTGTGAACAGCTAAAATTTTTCCCATTTTTCCCCGTCTTGAATTTCATTAATTCAAAAAAACGTTGTTATGTAAACATAAATTAATTCAATGAACTGATCAAACTCAAGGTGTGAGAAAATGGAAAAAGTTTAAGGGTAGGCATAGCATTGCTCTGAGTTATAGCCTTGCATACAAATCGATATTATAATTAGGTATATAATATAAATTATAATTATTTTGACATTAAAAACCTCTCTTAACTAGACCACCTAATTGGCCTTATGCTATAATGCAATAACTTTGTCCAAAGTGTAACATAATGGAATAAATTATTTTTTAAAAATAGTTGACTCAATTAAAAATCTATAGTTCATTCTCATTTATAAACATGATTTTATTCTAATAAATATTTGATGTAGGATTAAGTTGAACGATCTCACACATAAGCCTATATATAAGTCCATGTAATTAGTCTCTTCTAAAAATGCTACCTTAGAAATTGAAAACTAACATGGTAAGTCAAATCCCAATTAAGAAATTTTACAGGACATGAAATAAAGAAAGATGGATTAATAAACAATTTGGAGTCATCATCTGTCACAGGCCAATCTTGGTACCTATCTTGTTTTATATTCAAGTTTGTTACACTCCAAGCAACTTCAAAATAATTTTCAATATCTGGTTACAATCATGTGCTCTAACTTTTATGCCCTTGAATGGCCCCCTGTTCAAGGGATTAAAATTAAATAATTTGAGTACACCTTGCAAAAACCTAACAAACAAAACAGTTGAATAATCTGTATTTATATAATACTATCATAGTGGCATTTCCTTTGGCTTCCTCATATATAAGTTTGATGAATGTTTTATCAATTGATCACACTAGATCAAATTGGGACATATATCAATCTAATGGATGTTTATGGGTGATGTGGTTTATGATTTGTTTATCATGTCAAGAACATATAAATATTGATGAAAAAAAACATTGTTTTCATTTTATTTTAGCTAATTGCTTTTCTTATCTTGCTTGTATTAATGATCAAAATGTGATAATCATAGAACTCACTTCTACATTTCACAATTAATCAATTAATAATATTGCATTTACCCAATCTTTTTCTCAGATTCCTAGCTCATAGAGCGGAGTAAATATGGTATCTGAATGGCACACTTGATGAGCAGTTGTAAATTTAGAAGAAAAAACACTCGTTCACTATGAAATTCATAAATATATAATTTAAAATATCTTTATAATATATTTTTATTATTAATATATAGCCCAAGAATTCAACAGTGTTCATCATCAATCTTGTGTGTCTAACCCAAAAAAAGGCAAAGTTTAATCGAATTATTTTTAACGTTAAAATTGAGTTTTGAAACTATGCTCTTAAAATCAAAACATAAACATGGATGCATCGATGAAATTTGACGGAATTTATTTGATTAATGTTACTCGATAAAATATTCATATGCATGGCAATGTTGCATTGCTCGATGGTTGGACGTAAAATATTCATATGCATGGCAATATGGCATTGCTCGATGGTTGGACGTAAAATATTCACATGCATGGCAATATTGCATTGCTCGATGGTTGGACGTAAAATATTCACATGCATGGCAATATAGTAGAAAATTGGAAGAGCAGAGGTAACTGTTGACGAGAGGTGTTATTATGCATTGTCTTCACAAATCACACCATCCATGCTCTGCAACGGTTGCGCTTATTAAATCGCTTCACGCCTTCGCCGCTCTTCTCCCACTTCCCTCCCACACGCCACTCTTGACCACTTTCCAATCACACCTCTCCCTACTAATTATGCCACAACTCCAATACCATACTACAATGGCACCTGCTTTGAAGCTGGAAAGACGACGTCTTGGAAGTCTTGTGGAGGTGCCCAGCTGGATGTGCTCCTGATATTGCTGGAGGAGCTAAGCATTGTTTGTTTGAAAGCCTGGGAAAGAACACGGAGCTCTGAAAGATTGAGGATTGCTATTGGAGTTTTTCTTTTCCGGGTGTTTTTAGTGTTGTTTTCTGGTGCTGTAGCAGTGGTGGTGGATCCGGAGCTGTTAGCACTTAGCTCATACAACAAAAGTGTTATAGCTCCTTCTCTCTCTCTCTCTCTCTCTCTGACATGCTCCCTGTTTTTCCTCTTGAAAAACAAAAAGATTTTCTATCTTTTTAATGAAATCTCTGTTAGACCTGAAAATTCTAGCTATTTCTTGCTCAAAGCTAGGTAATGGTGGAGAGTCGTACTTCATCTTTGATGACAGTGCAACTTTTCTAGCTCCTTTGCTCCGTTTTCACTTTCAAAAACATCCATTTACCATATCAATTTTGGCGAAAGTATTCTCCTTAGCTCTTTTCTTCCTTCCTTAATGCGGATTCCACTCTTACGTGCTGCAAGCTCTTCCTATAATCCTTCCGAGTGTTTGTTTTGGACAAGATTGAACTCCAGAAGTAAAAATCTGACTGACCAAAGTAATTTTTTTCCATTTTTACCATCTAATTCTCTGTATGCAATCCGGATTTTGACGAAGTTATCCAACTGCGACAAACCATGATATAGTGCTCCGAGAATGCCTCTTATCCAGTTGTCTCAGACACCCACCTTTATCTTGTTTAGAAGGTTCTCAGACTGATAATACAATGTCGGCGTAGTATAAGAGTCGCCCATTTGCATCCCATCCTCGTCTTCATCTGCCCAGCTACTTCCTCCCACTGATTCTTTCCTCTTGCTCTACTTTGGATTTTGCTCTTTATCTTCTTTCCATACTTCACTCTCAATGTTGTAATACATACTCGGTCTCTAAATATTTTACACGAAAGAAAAAGGAGCACAGGGTTCGCTTGCTAACATTAGTATTATGGGAAGTCCTTTGTGCACCATCAAAATTTCTAATTTACCGAGGCAAAGCATCTTTTAGGTTGAGGCAAGAAGGTTGTCTGTTTCTTCGACTCAAACAGTTGCTAATTGCTTAAGAGTCCCCTTTAAGTTTAGTAAATTCTAGTGCTACCTAATTTCTTGACTCTGTACAAGTTGTCCATGCCTTCAATCCATAGTCAGCTTCGTTCTGGAGTTCCGGTCCTACAAGAGACAGCGTGTAGCATGGCACAGTCTTCATAAACCGACCGGACACCATGAGTATCTCATGACCACTTGGGTCTCGCCGCTTCGTCTCGTCACCTTCTTCCTCTTAACCATCCTGTAGCATTTCTCCTTTCACCATGTTACATGGGCATCCCGTTCTTTCACTAAAGAAATTCTTCTTCTGTGCAATTGCTTTTGCTTTTACTTCCCTTTGCTTTTTTCTCTGAATGCTTTTATACATCTTATTTATAGAGTAAGGCATGGTTTGCTGGGTTGAGAAATGGGATTAGAGCGGCCTTGCTGACTTCTCGACTAAGCAGTAGGGCGTGGTGTTCTTGCTTTTCAAGCTTCACTTTGTACTTTTGGGTGGCTCTTCAATTGATACGATCCTTGGAAAGTAGAAATCCAATCGGTGAGTTAGTCTTAATAAACAATACTATATGTCTAATACATGCAACAAGAAAAATAATAATAGTAGTTTTTTTAAAAAAAGAAATTAATTCGGTTCAAGTGCCCACGTCGAACTAAGCAATAGAAATTGATTTCCATGCAGAGTCAGCAGAGAAGCAAAATCAAAATGGTGGGTTTGGTGGTGTCAATGTCAAGATAGGGGCATTCATGTTTTATCATATTTATTTATGTTTTTTAGTTGCTCAGTTATTTCCTTTGTTACTTAGCACATAAACTATGCACATTTCTCACGTTCATGCAACAAAATAGCTCTGCTGATCCATACCTTTTGTGAGATGTAGGAAACCAACGAGCAGCCTTCACTCACAGTAACATGAAACAATCCAGATTGGAGTGTTTCTTCCTCTTTACCCTCCACTTGCTGCTCCTGCTATCAATCTTTCCTTTAGCTACATCAGACTTGGAATCTGATCGACAGGCACTTCTCGACTTCGCATCAAGAGTCATCCATGGTCCAAGGCTCAACTGCAATGCCTCGTTACCAGTCTGCTCCCCTTGGGTTGGCATAAACTGCAACGAGGACAGAACCAATGTTATTGCCGTCAGGCTTCCTGGTATCGCTCTCGCTGGTCCTATCCCACCCAACACTCTTGGACAGCTTGCTGCTCTTAGAATTCTTAGCCTTCGATCAAATCATTTGAGTGGGAGGCTTCCACCGGACGTCGCTACATTGCCATCTCTACGTTTTTTGTACCTTCAAAGCAATAACCTTTCCGGCTTTCTCCCATCTTTCTCTCCCAGCATTGATGTCATTGATCTCTCTGAAAACTCCTTCACAGGGCAAATACCACCCAGTATACAGAATCTGACTCAACTCACTAGTCTCAATCTTCAGAATAACTCCCTCTCGGGATCCATCCCTGATCTTGCTCTCCCCAAGCTGAGACATATAAATGTCAGTTATAACCAGCTACATGGGTCAATACCATCTTCTCTCCAAAGATTTCCTAATTCTTCATTTGTTGGGAACATTCTCCTCTGTGGCCCTCCTCTAACACAATGCTCTTCTCCACCTTCCTCTCCACCGCTTGTTCCTTCCTCGCCGGTCTCGCCAACCAGTCAGCATGGTAGTAGGAGGACGCTAAGCACTGCAGCAATAATTGGAATTGCCGTTGGAGGAGCAGTGCTCTTGCTCCTGGTGGCACTTGTACTACTGCTCTGCTGTTTGAAGAAAAGGATTTGTGAAAGTGGAGGTGTTCTTAAGGGGAAGACTACCAGTGGAGGGAGTGAGAAACCAAAGGAAGAGTTTGGCAGTGAGGTTCAAGAGGCACAGAAGAACAAGCTGGTTTTCTTTGAGGGTTGTTCTCATACTTTTGACTTGGAAGATCTTCTAAGAGCTTCGGCGGAAGTGCTCGGGAAAGGTAGCTGTGGGACTGCATATAAGGCTGTTCTTGAGGAAGGAACCACCGTGGTAGTCAAGAGGTTGAAGGAAGTTGTGGTTGGCAAAAGAGAGTTCGAACAGCAGATGGAGATTACAGGAAGAGTAGGCCAACATCCAAACGTTACGCCTCTCAGAGCATATTACTACTCCAAAGATGAGAAGCTCCTGGTTAGCGATTATGTTTCGACAGGCAGTTTGTCTGCACACTTGCATGGTATGTCATCTTTTCCTTCCTCTCTCTCTATCTTCTCTTCTCTTCTTTTGGCTTGACCTCATGCATAAACAGATATCTTCAATTTGGAAAGAATAAACCGATATCTTTAAAGCAGCAGCTGGCGTTCTTTTCTCGACTTCTGTCTTCAATTTTAGTTTTTTTCATCTATTTTTGGTTATATCTCTGTTCTTAGTTGAAAATAGCACATCAATCTATTGCTTTGTACTACCTGTCCACCCAGAATTGACTTTTAAGTTGGCATGTGCCTAAACGCTGGTCAGAGAAAAAAAAGAATTCATCATCTTAAAGAAAATTGAATGATACGGAGAAACATTTTATATTTCCTTTGCCGAGTATTCATTAGACATGTAATTTATTAGGAAAATAGTTTATGAAGTTTCATAACAAGTAAATGTCTTTCATTAAATTTTGTTCTACAGGTAACAGGGATGCTGGAAGAGCACCACTGGACTGGGAGGCCAGGGTGAAGGTTGCCCTTGGAACAGCCAGAGGCTTGGCACACATTCACTCAGCTACAGAACCAAAATTTTCCCATGGCAACATCAAATCCTCCAATGTGCTTCTTACCCCAAAACTTGATGCCTCTGTCTCAGACTTTGGCTTAACCCCGCTTATGAACCTCCCTCCCACTCCTCCTAGATCAGCATGATACCGCGCCCCAGAGTTTATGGAAACCAAAAAACCCACCCAGAAATCAGATGTCTATAGCTTAGGTGTCCTCTTACTGGAGATGCTCACTGGCAAAGCTCCAATCCAGTCTCCCGGTCGCGATGACATTGCAGACCTGCCCAGGTGGGTACAGTCTGTCGTCCGGGAAGAATGGACGGCGGAGGTGTTTGACGTGGAGCTAAGGAGGTACCAGAACATTGAAGAAGAGATGGTGCAAATGCTACAACTTGCAATGTCATGTGTTGCCAAGGTACCGGACTTGCGACCGGAAATGGACGAGGTGGTTAGGATGATTGAAGAGATCCGGCAATCAGGCTCCGAAAACCGCCCTTCCTCAGAAGACAAGTCCAAGGATTTGAATGTGCAGACCCCATAATCAAAGGTAATGCGAATTGCAGGATTGGAGTCATGATCAATTAGTTTTGCCAAAGAAAATGTTTGCACCTGGAAGCTGTACTTGTTTGATCATCATCATCATGATCTTCGAATCCCATTGATTCATTTCAATGACATATTGTACAATTGCATCGACTGGCTTTTACAAGCTCTTTCAGGAATTAGGCGATGTCAAAACAATTCAACCTTACAGCGTTCTTTTTGTCCATCTAATTTCAAATACTTGAGATCAGGAGCATAGATCCATGATATCTGCAGTCTATAGCTGAAGAAATCATCACCATCCGCCATCACCTCAACATCTTCCACTCTAGGTAGAACCACTGGTAATATCATCTATCCCCTAACATAGGGTGTGGAATTTTATCTTTCAACTCCAAAATCCACTCTTCAACTGTATACATAATCGACAATGGAAGAAGATGCCACAGAGATTATGATATGAATGAAAGCAGGCCAAATAGCGTCCATTTTATGACACAATTTTGATCTTCGAAGTGATCATGATTTTACAAAATTAAGGTAAGCAAAATTGGCATACAATGTATTTTGATCACTACACAAACACAGTAGTACCATTTTACACAAATTCACAGTCGACGCGGCTGCATGCCGCCCGTGGTCCATGTCATGCTGCTACACAAACTGGTTATATATATATATATATATATATATATATATATATATTATATTTAGCTATATATATTACCTATTAGAATGTAATTATAACCTTGTAAATTAATAATACAAATGGTGTAAATAGACATATAACTATGTAAATTATATTTACCATCTAATAACTATTTAGTATTTATGGGCATCAAACAGACCGATTTATCATTATTTTATTGATGATGGAACGAACAAGAGGTTAAATTTTCACCGTATATGTGAGGTGTACGACATCCTAAATAAGTTTTGAAATTCTCAAAAAAATTACTCCAATATCAGAAAAATTCTCGTGCACAAAAGTTTAATTATAGTTTAATTCATTGAAATTACCAAATATTTTTCAATGAATTGGTTACATGTATTTTATTCCAATTTATATTGATTTTGTTTTGAATTTTTGTAGATGAGCCCAAGATAAAAATAGGTCAAAGGCTCTTTATAAAATGCGAGTGGGTTTTGGGTCCGCCCGGGAGCGACGCCGATGGAGACGCCGAGCGTCTCCACCGTCGATCATCCCTGGAATCGACGGTGGAGACGCACGGCGTCTCCATCGGCGTCGCTCCCGGGCGGACCCAAAATTTTTTCATAAAATGCCAGCCCCTAACCCGTCTCCTAGCTGCTGGACTCCTCTGACCGCCGGCCGATGGCACAGCCAACAACCCAGGCACCGTCCGGAAGCCCGACGCCTTCATCCCCTCAAACAGGTCAGGTTGTTGTCCATCCTTTTCTTGCCTCCAAGCATCAGGCCCCCTTAGTGAAAATGTCGCCGGAAGTCTGAGCATGCAAGCACAACCGCCGCTCTGTGATTGCGTGCTTGCTTGGGCTCATTTGTGTAATTTCTGGTTGGAGGTTTTAGATGATGAGACGTTTGGTTTTTCTTTTTTTAAAAAATGTAATGATCAATGTTTTATGGTGAATTTGTTTTGGTCTGTTACTTTGGGATGATTTTTTTCTGGAAGCCAGTTTTGGAAGGAAGTATTTTTACAATTTTATGCATTTAATGCATTTTATGCAATGATAGATTTGGTAAATTTATTTTCATCATGGGTCGGTAGAAAAAAGGGTAAAATTTATAAGTAAATTTAATTTTTTAGGTAATTTTAGGATTCTTTTAATTGAAGAATCCTTATATTTTTTCATTTCTTAATGTAATAACACCGACCACGAAATATAGGATCATAATAATGATAATAATATTTAATATTAAGTTAATCCAAAATTCTAAAAAGGCTTTGGAATTTGAAAGACCCTAATAACTAAATAATAGCTACTAATAGAATTTATGAAGCCCACACCCCGACTAGATACACATCCTCTTCTCTTGTTTGTTCTTAAATCTAATCCATGCACACCATTGGCCACTCTGGTATTTAGGTTGATTATTCCTGCACCAAAACTGGTGCAATCTTTGTATCTTAATCTCGATGTTGAATAGTTTGGATTCTTGTTTAGATTTGTGTGGTATTGATTCCTTAATTCGTTTGCAAATATTGTTTCAAATTTTGGAGCATTTAGTTATTTCACTGGAAAGAAGTAGCAAATTGATTGCGTTTGAGTCGATTTGTGGAATATATAGTATTTTCTTTTTATGTTTATTCATGTTGGTTTTTTATGGAAAACTTATTGTGCTTGCTTCTTCTTCTTTTTCTGGTTTCAAGGTACAAAGCTGGGTGCTTTCGATTTATGGACAAAGATGAAGAGCTTGGGTGTTCGAATTCTGGGTTACCCTCAATCAGAATTAGGGAAGGAGCCGATGATGGATGGAAGGCTTTACATGTAAATTACAATCTAACTTGGCTAATTGCTTATATGTGTGTTACTTACAATTTATGGTTAGTTTTTATGCAACAATGGTCAAAATTTCAATATAGCGTGTATAATTGATTTATTTTTATATTCACAAATAACTAATGGTTAGTTTTGATGCAACAATGATCGAACTTGTCTATGTTATTGCTGAGTGCTGGATCCAAGATTTCTCCTAGGATTGCACAAATACGTATAGTTGCTAGCCATCCAGAGGCGTATGAGCCATGTGATGATTCATTTGCGCTTGTTGATGCACTTCAAGCAGATCGGGCTAATATGGTTGACCACTAGCCCAAAATATGTTTGGAAATTGGTTGTGGAAGTGGATATGTGATCACTTCTTTGGCAATTATGCTTGGGCATGATTGCATGGACGCCAACTATATAGCCACTGACATCAACATAGATGCTGTGGAGACGACCGAGAAGGGACTGAGCTCTCATGGTGTGCATGCCGAGGTGGTATGCACTGATATAGCATCTGGTTTGCTGAAGCTGCTAGCTCACCAAGTTGATGTGGCGGTTGTGAATCCACCTTATGTTCACACTCCTGAAGATGAAGTTGGTCGGGAGGGTATCACTGCTGCTTGGGCAGGAGGTGAATGGCAGGACTGTGATTGATAGAATCTTACCTGTTGTTGACGAGCTACTGTCAAGCAAAGGTTGGCTCTACATGTTGACATTAGCAGCTAACAAGCCAGCACAAATTTGTCATGTGATGAAATCAAGAATTGTTGTGCAGAGGTCGACAGAGGAAGAGAGCCTCCATGTTATCAAGTTTTGGCGCAATTTTGAAGATGGCCATGACTCAAGCAGGGCAACCACACCAAGAGGTGGAGGATCAGAATCTGGGTTTTTACAGAAGTTGCGAAGGCTGTCATTCCATGGGAGACAATAAAAGTGATGGATAGAGTAAAGAGAAAGCTCATGTTTTGATTCATGGTTTCTCTCTACTACTACTGTTGTTACAAAAACAGATGGTGTAATCCCATACTAGGTGCTTGTGTACAGCCTTAGAAATCCTTTAGTCTCACTGTTTTACTGGGTTTCTTTGAGATTTCTTCTTAGTTTATAACATCTCCTCTAGCAAGGCATGGTGGGAGTTTGTGTTATCACTTTTCCTTGGCTCATTGTGATCTTTGGCTTCATATTCAAATTGGTTGTTAGTTGTTAATTTTGTGTTACTTGGGCAGTATGGTTCCTTAAGGGATCCCTCTCAAATAGGTGAAAAAATTTGCAGATCATCACAGGCCCTCCCCAGGTGTGAATGAAACAATATTAGCTTTCTTTTTTTGTTTTTCATAAAAACCAATATTAGCTTTTAGAAGATGCCCTTGTGCATATATGTTTTGATTTATGTTCTGAAGATGTTAATCCCCTACGTCTATGATAATGCCTTTGGACTTGCCTACTGACTTCTGCGTCGTGTATGTTATTATTATAATGGTTTTTGAATTTGTTAAGATGGTGGAGATTGAATAGGCTATGACAAATTGCTTGAGCCCTGTTTACATCTGGAAAATTTATCTAACTAGTGTGTTTTTTTTTTTGGTTATGAAGATGGACAAGAAGCAAAGATGTGTGCAGCTAGCATCCAAGTTTGATCCTATAAAACTGCTGGGCAAATTTATGAAGCTTCCACAATCTCTTGGTGAGAGCATATATGTATCTATGGTTCTATTTGTCGAGTTCAATTTGTCTTGCTCTACCATCTGTCTTTTATCCATGTTCTTATTTTAAATGTCCATCAAGTTTGTTAGATCCAAGATATGATTGTGACTAACAATATGGCCTGTTGTGAATCTTTTGACTCACAACTCAAGCAATGGCTGCTCATGATCAAAGATAAGAGATAGGATCATAGTATTTTTTTCCCAAACAAGATCATAGTATTTGTGATTACGTTGTTGCAAATAACATTCCAAAGTCACCAAGAGACGACATGAGAACCCCGTTCAATTAACTGTCTCTATTGGTGGGATCCAACCAAGGGAATTGTTTTGTACCCACTATAATTTTAAATACCTTATTTTACTGGCTGGTATAATTTGGTCAACAAATCCGATTTTGTTTAAGTCTTCATATTATTTTAATTAGTACCTGGTTTTTCAATTTGGCAGCATTTTCTGAAACCCAGTTTTTTGTTGTTGTTGAAAAGTGCTGTATTTTAAATGTATATTGATATATGTTGATTACTAAATATTTTCATGATCTAATTAAATATTCTATATATAATTTTAAAATACAGTTAAACCAGTTTGATCCAATTTAAACAAAATATATCCCGTACCGGATGGTATGGTAATGGGTAGCAGTATTTAAAACTGTAGTGTGCACAGCTGAAAATTGTAGAAAATGATAACAGTGGAAGATGATTTAACATAAGAAATAAATGCGTAAATAGTTTATACTTTATAATATGTATATTATGAAAGAGACCTTGTTAAAAAAAATGTAATAGGGTCATTGTAGAATGAGGATTGGTGGAGAATATTAGAGATACACGGTTATTGAATAATTTCCAAAATTCATTTGATTTTAATTTTTAAAGAATCAACAATTGTGTGCCACCTATTTAAATGGGGGTTTATTTAGTTAATCGGATAGATAAAAATGAAAATCCCATTATAGAAATTATTAAGCCGATGGTAGTACTTAAATAAACCCAAAACTCAACCTTCAATCCCAATTCTCATGTAAATTCTTCCAACTCTCTAGTAGCAGCCGGCTAGCAACCACAAAAGCAAATTGGTAGGGTGTTGAAATGGAGTTCATATTGGCTGGTTTGTCGACCAGAATTTTTTTATGGTCGAAAGCCTAAAAATTATCAATACCCTTTTATTTTAGCAACCTAATCATATATAATTATAAAGATTTTTTTAATTATGGGTAAGCGGCAGATTTTTGGCTCCGAGAAGGGAAATTATTCCTTATTAACAAACTCGGGGTAAAACTTAAATGTGTGCAAGGTGTTCCCCTGCCCCTAATAAAACCATAATTAAATGCGAACTGCTTACAAAGTGCCGTAATTAAGCAGCAAATAAAGCCTTTTCCGAACTCACTAATCCCTATCGTACGTATATATGGCCAGTATTAAATGGTCGCGACTAATTGCCATGAGGTCACGTTGAGGGATGCAAATGCATGACGTCCAAATCTATACTATTTATTTGCAATCATGTCTCTGTCTGTCCCAATATATGTAGAGCCACAGCCGCCCTCGATCACTTTCCTTGCCCCACACCATAAATTGTATTATTATTATTCACTTAACGTCCCAATTTCGTAAATACTCAACTCGCACTTCTATTCTCGCAACTTGTGCCTGCTTACCCCAAGTATAGTTTTTTTATTTTTTGAATTTTTTTTCCTTAAGTTAATTTTTAGCTTACATCAGAATTTTTTGAATAATAATAATAACCTATTTATTTTTAGCTAATTTGTTCAAAATATGCATGAAAAAGAAAGAATTACCTTTGAATAGATATTTTTAAGACACCTGTCCTCGTCTTCCGTCCCTGCCCTTATCCCCATCTATTTCATTTTCAAGGCACGTGGTGGATTTGTTGCATCTAAAAAAAATTAATAATTTAATACTCTTTTATATATAATAATAATAATAATAATAATAATCCTATATGATATATCACTATATTAAATTAATTAATATAATATTAATCCATTCGTTTATATTTTTACATTTTTTCAAAATTTGGCGCAGTGACAATTCGTCGCTCTTCTCTTTTATGTGCTCTGCAGTGGCAACTTGGTAATTTCATATCCCAAAGAACTCGTCCGGGTCGAACTCGGCCAGCGCCGCCCCCTCCCCCGCCCACCCCCCGACCTTCTCCGGCCACCAGTCGAGCTCCGGCAACGTCACCGGAAAGTCGAAGCAGCTCACGCCGAAGGCGTCCATGTCGCCGAAGTCCCCGAACGGCGACGCCCCCAAGTCAACGTACCCCAGCACGGACGTCGGCGAGGAGATCTCCGGCGGCGGCTCGCCGGGGAGCCCGACGTTGGCTTTCGCCGCCGCCGCCGTAGCCGGGAAATTCGTGACGGCCCCGGGGCCCCGCAGTTTCACGGCGGCGGTGTCGTACACCTCCGCCGCCTCCTCCGCCGTGTCGTACGTCCCGAGCCACACCCGCTTCCCCTGCCCCGGGTCCCGGATCTCCGCCGCGAAGCGGCCCCACGGCCGCCGCCGAACGCCGATGAACCGCCTCGACCCGGACTTCTCTGCCGCCGTCCGGCCCCGCAGCCGATCGCCGCCGGCAGGGGACACCCGAATGTCGATCCGGTGGACGTGCCGTCTGACGCGGCGGAAGGATCCGCCAGACTCGTCGCCGGAGGAGTCCGTAGCGTCGCCGTCGGTGACGACGATCCGCACGACCTTCGGCTGCCGGCGGCGGCGGCGGCGGCCGGGTTGGGCGGCGGGAACCGACTTGGTGGTGGTCCGGACGTGCTCAGAAAACTTCACAAACATTGGAGGATTCTCGGAATTGCTTTTCCGTCTGGAATTGAAGGGAAAACAGATTCCGTCGGAAACCGTTTTGTATCCCCAGTGAGCAGCTAATCATTAACATAGGCGCATGACAAGACCGTCCGAATGATTTCTATTGGAAAAGGAAGAGACAGGAAAGAAGTTTCCTTTCAGTCGGAGATTATCCGGACCGACGGCGATTCTTGAGCGGCTGGAAAAAGATTCGGAAGAGAGATGGTTGGGCTGGCCGGAAAAGATTCTTGGGTTAGCCGGCGAAGGAGGGGAAGTGGGATGGTATTTATAGAGAGAGAAGGTTAAAATTGGAAAGTTGGGAAGGAAATGCGACGTCAGGTGAGTGGGGAAAACGCGCCAGCTGGGAGTGGCCGCTCGTTCCAACTTGTGAAATGACGGCTTTGGACGCGCGACTTTTCTTTTGAATGCGGATTATTAGGAGCGGATGACGTGGCACGGGGGTGGCCTGGACCGCGAGTGGTTGACTCGCGAGGCACACTTTTGATTAATTAATGATTAATTTTGTTCATGGAAGTTACTAAATAAGGATTAACGATTTTTGGGACTTTGATGCTTGTGTGTCCGAGGAGCATCCAAATGGACTTTGCCTTAAGGAAGTTGGAATTTGTTTAATATGGTGTTTGTTTCATAAAAAAATAGCTATATAATCTTGTTAAGTTTTTTTATTATAAAACTTAGTCACTCTAAATTAGTTCTAAGTAAATTTATGTAATTATGTTATAATGATAAAACTTTAACATCATTAAAAAAGTGATCCATTTCAAATTTTAAACCATAGACTACAAGATCCAATTGAGTGGAGCGTAACTAATCGTCAACCACTCGCAGAGAATAATTGAAAATTTTCAAATAAGAATCAATGGTTGCATATCATCAGTTGGTCGGAATATTATTGGCAATAAAGTCTAGAAGTCGACTTGGATTCATTATTAGATAAAAATAGTTTAAATATTTTTTTAAAAATCTAAAATATTCACAATTTTTAATTGGTTATTTTAAAAGACATGCAGAGATAAATTTTACTTAAAAAATAATAATAATAACATCTGCTTGGAATGTTTAAAATATAAAAAATCTAAAGAGCATCTTCAAAATGCAAAAATATAAAGTCATTTTAACATAAATGACAAAATATTCATGATATAAAATTGGTCTGCTTTAGTAAATTCGATAATAAATGAACCTCTGTCTCTATGCATGCCACGTATAAACACTATTATAACTAATTGACCAGCTTCTAATCACGGCCATAACAAGGTCCTTTGGAATAATTCAAACCGTTTTGACAGCATTGGCTCCACGAGGGACCAGAGCTAACTCCCGGGTCATCCTATTTCCACGCTCCCACAATGGCCGCCACCATTGTCCATAGCAAGAAAAAGAGACAAAGAAGCGTGTTGTTCACTCATAGTTGTGAGGACTTTGGGAGTCCCCCACTTTCCACCTAAGGGGGCTCCTCTTTGGTGATGCCAATCCATTTGTTCTATCCAGTGGTATCTCTACTATGTGCAATTTTGTACCAAAGTATGGTTATTTTGTTACCATCCACTAACAACAATGGCAATTGTTTTAAGATGATTAGAGTGCTGGATATTGGTCCATAATGTAAAGATGATTTAAACAAACGCTTCTTAATAATTAATCCTGGCCGTGATGATTTATTTTTTGCTTAAATGGCCACATAAGAAAGAGTAATTTAATTCTCCCTTATGTTTCCCAAATTTCAAGGTATGTGAAAGCCAATCTTCATATGTACTTGGTGATTAAACACAAGTATGAGAGACAAATAGGGTTTTTAATTTATCTATTGGGGCCCCATTGTTGTCAATTTGTCACATCAAGGCTTATTTCGTATTATAATTACAAATTCATACTTTTAAGTAATTTAGGATTAAATTATCCTCTAACTCAAAAACAATGGTTCTCCCTGCCCATTATAACTTGAAAAAGAAAAAAAATATTAATTTCTTGCCCACAACGGCCAACGTTGGCATTGGGATCATGGCTGTGCTCCGGCTAGATCTAGTTGGATACAAGCCCCGAGGCTTAGACCCAGAAAATGTCTTTCTTTTCAACTTATAAGGGCGGGAAAAATTAAAAGGCAATTTGATTGTAAATTATCTTAAGAAGTCTAATATATAGTGATGAATGAATACCTTTCGGGGCCCGATACATAAAAACATTAAAAATTACACTTCTCATTCCCTATGAAATCTGGTGCAATTTTGATTGTTTTATACATTATATTTATTGAATAATATTTAAGTCCAGACAGTTAACATCTGGTGATTTTGTGTGTGTGGGTTAGGAAGAAATAGGTATTTTGGCTTGGAATTGAAGCAACAGAATGGAGGTGGTGGGATTTTGATGGAAAGATCATACATATATACAAGTCATGTTTCAATGTTGAATAGATATACGATAGGTTGTGTGGGGTTGGCCAAAGTCCAAGCACGTGAATGGTATGGAATGATTTAAGGTGTGTGAAAAGAGTTGCATGCGGCAAAAGTTTGGATCGCTTCTCAATCAAGTTGCTGGTTTTTGTCCCAACTATTATAAACAAAACATGGGTTTCTTTCAATCTGCCCTTGTTGTTATACTTTTCTAGTGAATAAATGACTATCTTTTTGTGCGGAGGGCCAAGTGTCTTCCTTTTTCGAAATGCTAATTGCTCAATTGATTATGACTAAATCAAGTTAGTAAGTAAATTAATTAGAAAAGGATTTTTTGGGGCAATCAAAGAAATAAAGAGTTTAGTGTGTGGTAGGCATGAGCTGAGTCGAGTCTCGAGTCTCCAGTTGAATTCAAAAGGATTCAAGCTAAGTTGAGTTCGAATTGAATATGGAAAACCTCGAGCATAATTTTCTTCTCTATAAATTGAGATAAATTTAATTATGAAAGCTTAAATAATTTAATTTCAATTCAATTATATGCCAAACCGTTGTTTGTCAACAAAATTATTAGATCATTATGAAAAATTATAATTATAATATAATTATATTTTTTATTTTTTATATTTTATGCAAATATTTATATAAAAATGTATTAAAAAATGCATCTAATATAAATTATCAAATTTCAAACTGAGTTGAGCCAAAGGATAATATGTTCGTGATCGTGCCCACTTGAGTCGAGTTGAACTTTAACCTCGAACAAAATATAGCCGATCATCGAACAAATTCAAGTATGACCAGCTCTTAGCACCACTAATTATGACATGTAAGTTGTCTTGCCTAATGCTATAAGATGAACCGCATTTATGTGTGATTGAGCTCATAACTCGTCACCTACTATTTTAGCTTCTAGAACTATAAGCATAGTGAACTCCCTAAAGCAAGTTAACTTGTCATATACTAGGCAGCTTGTCAAAGCATGACCCAAGTTAGACACACGAGCAGGATCTCCACCCAAATCTACAAAAAATACAACACTCATAACTCATCTTCCCCACTTGACCCAGACTCAGAATTAGGTGTTGGACATCTCCAAATCTACAGAGGCTTTGCACCACCCTAAAGTCTAAAGAGCTAGCAGATCACGAAGGTTGGGTGAACAATGCGGGTACTGCATGGTCTGAGCTTCAGAGTTTTAAACTATCACGAGGAACACGAGAAGGCACACCAATTTGTAAAGAGGTCTGAGCTATTTTGATGGTGTTGGATTCCTTGTGTTTCCCATCTTCACCTACTTCACCAACCTTAGATGCGGGTATGGGAGCTGGTTATGCAATTATACTGTCACTGGTATGGAATGCGAGGAATAGCAGCATCAATGAATCCTTCTTGCCTACCTTTGTCCTTTTTCGTTCTAGAGCCAAGCTGCATGGGGACATGGACACATGGTGTTGTACCTGGGCGTGTACAGCTAGCAATATGCTATGACTCGACTTTTGGCTGTTTGATGCCACTCATCCTATACTTACATTTGAGCCCAAAACTATCTTTAATCCTTATCTATAGAACGTATGTGTAAACTATCCTAGAGTCACTCTCACATTTTAGCCAGCGAAAAAATATCACATAAATTAATAATGCACGAAGTATCATATCTATTTACAAAGAAGTACAACTCTTCTTCTTTTCAAACGGGTATGATTAGGGGTGCTAATTGAGCGAGCGAGCCGAGCTCAACATGTGTTCGAACTCGGCTCGAATAGCCCGAAACTACGTGCTCGAACTCGACTCGAAATCAAACGAGTTTTGGACATGCATGCCGAGTTCGACTCGAATATCTTTTATGTGTTCGAGCTCGACTCGAGCTCGAATATACTTAAACTGTTTAATTTTTTTGTGAGCTGTGATTTTTGTGAGCCCGTTCGCCCAGCTCGATTAAAAAGTCAAAAGTACCTCATTTAAAAAAAAGGCCGATGTGAATTGAACCCACAACCTTTGAAGACTGTTTAATTTTTTTGCCGATTAAAAGTTAAAAGTACCTCATTTTAAAAAAAATAAGGCCGATGTGAATTGAACCCACAACTTTGAAGTCATCAAGGTGAATACTTACCATCTCAACTATCTTGCTTCTTTGTTATTATAATATTACATATATATATAATAATATAATATAATATAAAATATAATATAAAGACTATATTATTATATTATTTTATCGAGTCGAGTTCGAGTCGAACTACGAGTCGAGTTCGAGTTACAACCGAGTCGAGTCAGAGTCGAACACGACCTTGCTCAAGCTCGGCTCGTAAGATTCGAGTTCGAGTCGAGTATTTAAATGTCGAGTTTCGAGTCGAGTCAAGCCGAGCCGAACGCTAAATGCTCACGAGCTGGCTCGCTCACTAGGGAACCGTAGGTATGATTCTAAGACTCTTCCTTCTAAACGGGTATGGGAGCTGGTTATGCAATTATACTGTCACTGGTATGGAATGCGAGGAATAGCAGCATCAATGAATCCTTCTTGCCTACCTTTGTCCTTTTTCGTTCTAGAGCCAAGCTGCATGGGGACATGGACACATGGTGTTGTACCTGGGCGTGTAATATGCATAGCATATTATGCTATGACTCGACTTTTGGCTGTTTGATGCCACTCATCCTATACTTACATTTGAGCCCAAAACTATCTTTAATCCTTATCTATAGAACGTATGTGTAAACTATCCTAGAGTCACTCTCACATTTTAGCCAGCGAAAAAATATCACATAAATTAATAATGCACGAAGTATCATATCTATTTACAAAGAAGTACAACTCTTCTTCTTTTCAAACGGGTATGATTGTATGACTCTTCCTTCCAAACGGGTAGCTTTCACAATCTAGTTAATAAAATGACGTCACATAAATTTATTTAATGTAAAAAGCAGTATACATTTATCAAATAGGTTTGATTTTTCATTAAAAAAGGGATATGGCTCGTTGAGTAATCTCGGTGTAACTTTTCCTTGACAAGTGTCTTGTTTTCAATTTCATAATGTTTCAATTTAATTTGACCCCTTTTTTTTCTGTTTTCATGGTGGACAAAAGCTGTTATAGCTAGTCCCATCTCTTAATCAAATCTGGCTCTTATTAATATTTTTAAGGTAAAAATAACGTAATATTTATTAATACATATCTTGCACTTGCATGAGCTCCTAAATAATGAACGTAAAATATATAACTTACTAATTTCACATTCATCTACGCCATTTTCATAAATTCTCGTATTATTTGCCTAAGCTTAAAGGTATAATTTTCAACAAAATAGTAAACTATATATATATATATATATATATATATATATATTGCGCACAAAGTATATTCCTTAATTTCTAGAAAAGGAGTTAGTGCCAATCAATGGGCCGAAAAAGAAGTTAAGGTGGGCCTGGTGGCTGTGTGGGTATTATATAGACAGTTATGTGGTCCCATAGAGTAATTCTTGGTGGACATTGGCAGTGCATATATCAGTTAGTACTGTGGACCCATGAATAGATGGTGGGCTTGGACTTGTTCAAAAATCTGTCCCTCTTCGTTAAATCTTTGGTAGATATGTTCGGATATTGATGTCTAACAATTATTAGGTATTCATTGGTCACATTTTGACGCTAGTCAATAGTATTCGCGCCTTATTGACGTCCAAAACGCTTTAAGGTCGAGTTTAGACACATGTTTATTATCATTTAACGTCCTTTATGTTTATGCAATTTTGAAATTAAAGTTAAACGCAATGTAACAATATGATTGTGTACGTTTGACACTAACTCAAAATTTGATATTTTGTACATAAAATTAAATTTCAAGAGAAAATATTAAACTATCTTCGAGTAATTTAATTGTAACAAGAGTAAAGTATGTTCATGACTCAATAATAATTTTAATATAAGAATAAAGTTTCAATGTCTGAATATATTATCCTATACACAACATCCCCCTACCCTGTGTGCTAGTGATCACTGTAAGTCCTCTCTCTCTCTCTCTCTCTCTCTCTCTCTCTCTCTCTCTATATATATATATATATATATATATATATATATTTATAAACATAAACACACACAACATCCAATTGGTATTAAAATTTTTCATCATAAAGCCAAATTAAAATTTTAAATAAAAAAATAGAACTCCACTAAAACTTTTTATGTTATTACTTTATTATGTCTTAACCTTATTAATTATAACTAGCCTAATAATCAATTGTGCTATGCATGGGTGTGTCCAAACATCAGTTTTACTTACTATTTATCAGGGTATAAGCCAAATCATCTTACATGACTCATATCTTAATTAAACATAAACCAAGCTTGAGTAAATAAGTATTGAGCTCGAAATATATAACTTGATAATCAACTAAGTTTGAACAAATTAATTTTAATACAAACTGAACATGAACAAAATGGTGCTTGATTTGACTCGGCTCATTTACACCCCTATTTGTGGCTCATAGAAGATGTCTATTCTTTTTTATAAATCTTCTACAAATTAAATAAGGGTTTATTTAAGATTTTAGATCAAAGGAAAGATGATTTGGACAAAGCCATATTATTAGTCCAAATAATTGAATCCTACATTAATTATTTTTTCATAGTTGGCATAAATATCGTGTCACTCGTGGTCTTTGTTAGAGATAGATTTCATTGAAGATAACCTCTAAAAATTTTGATCTTAAAGATAAACTCTATTTATTAATTGAAAATAAAAATTATAATAATTTAATATATATTATTTTATTTTGTTGTATTTTAATTAATTAAATTTCATACTTTTCATCCGCGTGGCTTTTGATTTATCTACCAAACCATTAAAACGTAGAGTACCCATCTTTTGTTTTGGGTTTTTTGAGAGCATGTTTTGGTTTCTGATCTTATTATGTCTTCAGACACTATAGCCTTGATCAATATGCCAAAAATCATCAGTCATAGAAATAACTAAACAAACATTAACTAGCTTATCAAACTAAATCACCTTCATGTTGAAATTAAAAGCTCGCAAAATTGAAGCTAAATAATGTGACTTTGAAATTATCAATGGAAACTTTACAAATATATGTTGGTTATCAGAATATTGCAACATTACCCTTATAACATGCCAAATATTATCCCCTTTTAATTTCTCTGGTTCTCAATTTGCATGGGGCTTTGATGTCGATCTGTCTGATATAATTCAATTCATGAAAAACATGTATGTGGATGTTTCAACTTTTCATTTGGGGCAGTGTGATCAGTGACCCATCAAAATGTATGTTTCATGGTCACTTTAGATTTCAATATTGTAGAATAAAACATGAAGTATTTTCTCAACGCAGAACTAGGCCTCTATTTACTTCAACATATATTTATGATATGTAGGAGATTGTTTGTTATGTTATACGGCATAATTGACTTGTATAATCAGATGAACAAATGATAATCATTGATTTTTGTTATATATATTGAGAACCAATAGCGGGACTCACATACCCACTAATCGGCGTCAATAAACGTCCTTCTACAATATCAACAGTAACATAAACATTGCTCAACATTATTTTTTTTCTAAAAAACAAGATAGAAATCAAAGAAAAGAAAGCAAAACGACGATAAATAGGTTCAAGTCGGATATGGCTATATTGATATCCGATCCGAATCCAACAATCAGAAACTTTGACCGAATTGGAAGATTACTTCCAAATCATTTACCTTATCATTCTAATATGTAAAACCCTTATCCAATCCAAATACGAAGATTTCATCCATTTCATTTACCATATTCGTATCCGATTCAAATATACAAAACCTGTATCTGATTCGAATTCAACACGATTAATTAAAATAATATAAATATTAATATAGATTTAATATAAAATGGACAAAAAATTTTTCTATAGTTGAAAATGTAATTTTATAAAATATTATCTATTCTGATCAGATAGATCGATTCAAATATTTTTAGATATATTATGTGTTTGAAAAATTCAAACCCGAATCCGATTCAAACTGGTTTCCAATATCAAATTTATGGATATCGGATATTAGAACCTTATCCTTAAAAATGATTAACACCATTTTTATAAATGGGGTAGGGCTACAACCAAACCGAACTAACAAAATCATAATCAGTTTGTTAATTGGTTAACCATGTTATTCCTTTCCTAAATTTGTAACAACTGGAATTAATAATTATAATGAACGAAGCCAAGCTTTTCTCGTTGGCTAGATTTCGACACAAATTTATTTGAGGTCTAGCTAAACTCAATTTGACATTTGTGCTTATTGGAATTAATAAATAGACGTTTGATTTGACTCGTAGAAAATTAACTTTTGGACCACAAATTCACTAAAATTAATAATTGAGAGCTTAGGGGAAAAGGTCAGTGATTAAGCACATAATGCAATTTAAATAATAAAAGAACCCTTGGTTTATTTAAGTTGAATAAGAGGGGTGTTAATTGAAATTTGTAGTCTAAAGTACATATATATATTTGCAGCGCATGGCCTGTGGGCCGTTGGATGAAAATCCAATGGCCCACAGGCCTCAATCCATAGCCCCACCCGCTGACCCGCCTAACCCACGTCCGACCCGCCCGCCCGCCCGCCCGAACCCCGCCGTCCGCCCGACGCCGCCCACCCGACAGCGCCGCCCGCCCGACCCTACCCGCCGCCCTGTGGCCAACCACCCCGTCGTGGCTCCCAGGGCAAGCTCCGCCCGTCCAACCCCCCCCCCCCCCTCGGCCGTGGCTCCCCCAGACAGCGCCGCCCGCTCGACCCCGCCGCCCCGCAACCGACCCCCCCCGCCGCCGCGGCTTCCCCGGCAAGCGCCACCAGCAGGCCCTGCGCCCGGCCCCACCGCGATCGACGAGCCTACCACCCCACCGCAGCCCGCCCCAAGCCGCGCGCCCCCGCCCCCCGCCGTGGCCCCCCAAGCCGCCCGCCCCTTCACGCGCCGCGTCGGAGAGGCGACGGCTTGGGGGGCCACGACGGGGGGGCGTCACCGCGAGCTTGGGGTGGGCCGGCGGGCTGCGGTGGGGTGGTGGGCTTGTCGGTCGCGGTGGGGGGCCGGCGCAGGGCCGCGGGCGTCGCTTTCCAGGGAAGCCGCGGTGGCGGGGGGGTCGGTCGCAGGGCGGCGGCGGGGTCGGGCGGGCGGCACCCGACAGGCACGCTAGCAGTCGAACGGAGTTAGACGGGTCGAACAGATTGGGTGTGGACTTGAGGCCTGTGCGCTGCAGCACACCGCATATATATATATATATATATATATATATATGCTTTTTATGATTTTACAAATTATTGTGGTGGAACAAAAATACAACGTGTTGCTTTGTTCATATAAACTAGCCTAATGAACTTGAAATATAAAGAAAATAATTTATTTTGTTTATTTTAAAATAAGTTTGAGTTAACTAATTCGAAGATTAATAAATATTTTTAAAATAATTAAAGGGCGTATGGGGCCATGCTTGCAGCCAATAGAGAAGCTCAAAACGGCAACGGGCCCACACGTGCCAGCGCGGGAATCAATTTTCAACGGAGAGCGGACTCCCAAATAGCGGGAATTTTATTCCAATTATACCCTCGATTTTTCTCCATTATCACGATTGTGCTCGTCTGCTAATAATAGCTTAATCTACTTGACCTTATATAAAAACATTCATTTACCACATTTAAATTGGGTAACTTATCTCAATATTCAACATGCCTATAATTTATTTTTGCTCTTCTATTTGTGCTTTAGGATGTCATTTTAATTCAATTTATTAATGTTTCTTTTGAAATAATTAATTATTAATGTGAAGTCCTTTATTTACAAATTAATGTAATAATTAATATTATTTTAAATATATAAAAGAATATCATTTTTTTCACACTAATATGAGTTCTGTTATGACTCTTGTTAAAATTCGGTGTAAGAAATAGGAGAGTTATGGAGCTGACAATTTTTAATTTTATGGGTCTATTTAAATTTTTTTGATCTATCAAATAATATTTCTTAGATATTTTAATAAACTGAATTGACTTGTTCAAGAGAAATTGGCTTTATTAAATTCAATAATATATATTATATACAGGGAATAATAAGTTGGCAAACACACAAAATATAAATTGGATAATTTTTAATTCCAATTTTAGTATTTTTTCCATGTAAGGTTAATTTGGGCATTTCATATGGGATCGAAAGATTTTCCCACCCCTTCCCCGCCTTCTTCCCATTTTCACAAGGTAAGATCTTCGTTTTCTTTCTGGTTTTATGATCTGATTTGTGCTCCGATAGCGATTTGGTGAGTTTTAGATTCATAAAGTTGATTGCTTTTCTTGAAAATTTCGTTTTTTTTCTGTTGCAGGTGGTTTGTTTGTTTGTTGGCTGTGTGGTGATGGTTTGATGTTGGGGGGGTTGTTATCTTGTTGCTGTGAATGATCTAGGTAGTTTTGATGGATGGGTTAGCCGATGATTATAGCTGTGTTATATGAAGATCGTGGTTTTTTCTTTTTTGTGTTTAATGATTTGTTGCATCCGAAGGTGCTTCCTTTTGCCTTGAAAAGTTGTGCTTCTTTTTCAGCTGTTGGTCTTTCGGTTATAGATTCACAGTTATGTTCATACATTTGTTTTTTTTTTGTTGTTGTTAGAATTATGAGTTCCCCTGTTGGATTTATATTCATGTATGTATAACTGGTTATGCATATCAAATGAAGAACAGGATCATCCAAAGAAGATATAAGTACTTTACAATATTGATGGCAGATATGTTATTCTTATTTTTTCTGTATCTGAATTTATCATGTTCTGATCTTTAAGAGCTTACCTGGAAGTCTGAGACACTGAGCTCTTTTGTATGTTATCGGCCACAAGCTGGTGAACTACGTTTGGTTGATGTCTGCATATGACACGTTTACTTAGTTGCCCTTTTAACATGTTCTTATAGAGTATCTTCCTCTTCACTTTTAAACCACCTCATATATCTTTATTTGATGATTATCTGTGCCTCTCTGCCTTATCTTTACTTGTTAGGTGATTAATTGTTTCATATAATATGAAGATTCAATTTCTCAATTATGTCATCGTTTCGAGTTTTCTCTACTTATTGCTGATTAAGGCCATGTGCAGTCAGAATAATCTTTGTTATTGAGGGTCCACTGTCAACTTTGTGGGGTTGAAATGAAAAGAGCTATTTTCAAGCGGTCCCATTCCTGGTGGTCGGACAGTCACATTAATCCCACTAACTCCAAATGGCTTGCTGAAAACATTGAAGGTAAGATGCTTTGCCAAGTAATAGATGCTACAGAAACTACTCTTTTAAATTTGATTATCATGTTCTTATTTTATTAGCCAATATAACTTTATCAACAATAAAATCTTTTACTTGGATGAAAAAATTTTCTTTCTTTGTGAACCCATATTTGTTGTATTAGTATTCTGACTACAAAGAAACAACTACAACTGTTCTTACACAAGACATCACAAATATATTATTTCAAAGCTACAACTCTTTAGTATTTGCATGGTATATAGTAACTTGTTTGAAGATGCAAGCATTTTTTATAACAGAGTTGATTTCCTTCTTTCGAGCAAAACAAACTGTACGTATGAGCTAATACATTCTCGTTTTGAAATTTTGTAAGTTGTTTCTGATTTGATATGAATTCACATAAGCAGTATTTTGAATGCAAGGCATGATACAATCATGATAAATAGCTCCAAATGATTAATGAAAAATACATCTTCTTACGAATTGGTGAAGAATCCAAAGACATAAAAATAATTGGACTAAGCTCTAAAAGAGAGGATGGACTAGTTATCCATGCTATAGAAATAACCCTGAATGTGAAACTAATTTTGTGGGCTAATATGTAAACTGGATGATATATCCCTCGAGTATACATCAAAGAAATACACTCCTAATTTGGGAATACCTACACTATCAATGCAGAGATGGACCATGCTGTCAAGCGAATGCTGAAACTTATAGAAGAAGATGGTGACTCATTTCCAAAGAAAGCCGAAATGCATGATCAAAGACGGCCAAAGCTTGTCTCTCTTGTGGAAGATTTTTATCGCACGTATCATTCCCTTGCAGAGCGGTATGAGCATGTGACTGGAGAGTTGCGTAAAACCATCTCTTCTGAACTTCAAATGCAAGGTTCTGGTAGTGGTTCTGACTCTTCATCCCCACCAACTTCTCCAGAGGAAAAGTTATCCAATCATAAGAAAGGCCACCGTGCAGCTCGCTTTGATGCTTTCCTTGGATCAGATCATCCCCAGAAAGGAAGCGATAATTCATCCTCCTCATCACAATTTGATTCTGAATCAGAAGATGATACTGCCAAGAGTCAAAATTTAAGCCTGGTCCAGAATGGGAATGATGATGTGCATCACTTGAGAATAAGTGAACTAGAGAAGGAAATCGTCATTTTAAGTGAGAAGCTGCAAGCCTACGAGAATGATATGAAATATAGGGAAAGTGGAAGTCAATTGTCCCTTGAATCAAAAATGTCCAGCTTAGAGGGAGAACTTTCTACGGCAAAAGAGAAGTTGAGTGCTTCAGAAAAGGAGGTTTCAAAATTGAAAATTGAACTTGGAGAGAAGGAGTCGATGCTTGTAGAGCGCGAGTCCTTGCACATAGAACACAATTTAATAGAGGCCAAGCTCAAATCGGAGAGAGAGCGAACAACAGAGCTGCAGGAGCAAATCTTAGCTCTTGGTAAAGAAGTCACGGATCAGGAACATACTATTGTACAACTGAAAATGGAGCTTTCTACTGTAAAAGAAAGTTTCTCCCAGGAAAAAACAACAATTCAGGCTGAGTTACATGGACTAGTGGAGTCCAAAGAGTTGGAGCTTGAACTAGAGAAAAAAGGTCTTTGAACTTCACAAACGCATCGAAGAATTTGAAGCTAATATTTCCAACCATAAGGGCATAGTAGCAGACCTGAAAGCAGAAATTTGTGAAGCAACTGAAAATTTTCTAAATGAGAAACTTCAGCTGCAGGAGCAGATTTCTAGTTTGATGGAGTCATACAAGACACTAGAAGTAAAGCGTAATTGTTTAAAAGATGAGCTTACACGCTACAAGTCAGAGAAAACTGAGACGGACTTGGCATTGGAGAAACTTAGAACTGAGAATGACGAGAAAGGGAGCCAATTTGAAACATTACAGAAGGATTATGATTCATTCAGGCAAACCTATGACTCTTTGGTCGCAAAGAAAGACGAGCTTATTGCGAAGGTGCTTTCTCTCCTGGCTGACATATCTTCAAGAGATGATCAGATTACACACTTGAATGGGCATTTGAACCAACTACAAATTGAGCACATGAAGCTTACACAAGAGCTTGAAGATACAAAGCAAGCATCACGAGAGCTGAGTGCAAGAGTGGAAAATCTAGAGGTGGAAGTAGATAGACAGACAGATTTGATATCTGATCATGCAGAAGGAAAAAGAGAGGCCATTAGGCAGCTATGCTTCTCAATTGAGCATTACCGGGATGGTTATGAAAAACTCGTGCAAGCTCTTCATGGGCAGAGAAGAGCAGTCCTGGCCTCTTGAATGCTCCTGGATCACTTGAACGTGAAAACAAATAATACCATCCAATTATTATTGTTCAAATTTTCTCCTCGTTTATAGAGAACTCGTTTACGGTTTGCTTATTGTGTAATCTGATTCTGCACTGTTGGTTTATTAAAGTCTGCACCTTGTTCCTTATGTTCGCTTTTCTTTGTTGGTTTGTTTATTTGAGATTTTACTAGTGACTTTATGGACAGTTTCATGTTGAAATGGAAAGAGGTGTATATGGTCAATGTTTGTACGTCTGTCACAGAAGATAAATACTGATCTTGTCTATCTGAGTCCTGAGATGAGTTCCTGAGCTGAAGTATATAAAACTAAAAAGCATACCGTCCAATTTTTTTGTCCAGAGTTTCTACCAATACTTGGGATTCTTTGTAAGCGTTTGATTTTAGAATTGCATTATGCATGGATCCCCCAACATGTCAAGGAGGGAATAAGAAACATTCCTTGTTATGGTTAAGGTCTAGCGCAAGTAAGGTTGTTAATTAAGTGGGCCAGTTCATAAGCATTTCACGTTTGGTTTAGTTACGACTTGGCTCAAAACTCGATATGAAGATATTCGAATTCAAACTCGACTTGTTAAATTTGACGTTCAAGCCAAGCTTGAGTATTATGGTGTTTGACTCAATTTGACTCGAAATTAATTCATATTTTAACTCCAAACTAGAATTTGACTCGACTAGTAATTATAATATTTCTGATTTTAAATAGATGGTCCTACTTTCTTAAAGCAAGCATGGAAAATGGAAATATATCGTAGGCATGCAATTAATATTTTTTTAATATATGTATAATGATTAAAACGATTACTGCATATAATAAAGTTAATAATAAGTTGGCACTAAAACATCTAAGAACATCATGTGTTATCAATTTAAATGAACAATATAAATGTTATTTTATGTTCTAGTAACCCTAGATTACTTTATACAATTAAGTAATTAAAATGATATTTTGTTTGTAAAATAGGTCAAGGAATATTTAGGTGTATGCCTATATGTTTATCTCAATTTGAGCTGATTTTGAACTAGTATATTACATTGAATTTTAAACCATATTAGTTAACATAGTAAAGTTTTGACCAATAAGCGGTATAATTGGTTTAATCGACTAGGTTCATGAATACTATGAACCAAGTTGATTGACTAATGTATAAAAACTAAGTACTTCGTAAATTAATTTTCTATTAATTTATCAATATCGTAAATAAACCCATAGCATAATTTTTTTTACACTAAAAATGTCAATTAAATTCGTACATGAAGAATTAATTAAAATTCAAATTCTAAGTCATGTCATAAAATGAAATATACGATAACCAATGCATTAGGAATCAACTAAGACTCGTGAAACGAACCAAAATCCCATTGTTATGCAAACATGCCAAAAATATAATAACAACTAAAGTAAGAAAAATCAACAGTCTAATAACAGAGCCTTCTAGCTATCTTGACTATAACCCATTCATTTATGCTCATACATGCAGAGGCAATTTGACATTAGTGATAAAAATACTAAGCCATATAATTATAAGAAACAAATCAATATATTCTATTATATCATTGTTTATACATATTTATCCAATCACGTGTATAATTTTTGAAATTTAAACTTATTCATTCACGTGATAAACTCTAGAGTATTGGTCTATGTTGTTCTAAACCGTTAGAGGAGATTACGAGAGAACTAGTCCGTGCTGTTCCAAAATAGAAAGAGGGAATTTATACAAAAAGTTAGGACGGCTATAATTCCCCGTCCAAATAGTAGACCTAAGAAATTCTTCAAACGCCTGTATAAACACACACTGGAGAAGATTGAAAGGGGGCTCGTACGTTGAAAGAAAAAGAAATAGAAGAAAGAAGCACGAAAGAAGAAGAAAGGGGAGGAGCCCCTCGCTGAAGATTCATCTCCGGCAACCCCCTAACCCATTGTCACTGACCTTGGAGTGCTCCCGCATGTCAAGACTTTCACTGGACGAGTCCGAAGCAAAAGTTGTTGTTGCGCAGGAGAAAGGAAAGACCCGTAGGACCACTCTTGCTACCCTTCTCTAGATCGGTCGAGATTCAGCCACCAAAGGGAGGAAGTACAGAAGCCAAACGTTGAACCAGGGGCAAAGGTTGCCTTCCAATTGTTGCCATATTGCTGCTGCGGACGTGAAGAACTTTGCCGACGGATTGCCGCAATAGTTTGTCGCTTCACAACCCTGCTTTATTGTCACGAGTGAGCCATCATCGGAGTTGCGCTGCTGCCGTGGTCACTGCTACACACCCAACATCTGTGAAGCTCTGGCCTGCCTTGGAGTGTTGTTCCTGCCCGCCAAACAGAGGAGTCCAGGTCGTCGCCCGCATATTAGGGAGCTTTTGAGGAGTTTACTATTAGCCCAGTCACTCCAAGTTGCCGCCTTTGACAAGCCTCGTTGGAGCATAGCCGCAGAAGGTTCCCCCAGAGGTTTGGAGTTTTCCCCTGTTGCCGCTTTGCCGATCGCTGCACATCGTCGTGGAGCCCTACCTCGTTGAGAAGGTTTGCTAATAAATCCACCAAGGAAAGGTGCTGCTGCCACATCCTGCTACTGCCGAAGTCGTCACCGACGCCTGAAGGTCATAGCCTTGTTGTATCGGATCTACCTGAAAGGGAAGTTTTCTCTTTTGCAGGAAAAGTAGGGGACGTATTAGGAGGAATTCTTGCTGCTATCCATCACTGATTGCCGGCAGCCCATCACCATCTCCACTTGCCAAGGGAAGGAGGAGTTTTCTGGTACCCAACCGAGAAAAAGTACCCAGGTCGCCATGCCCTTGCCTCGCCAGAGTCGGAGAAGACGTTGCCCAGAGCAAGGGGAATAGCAGAGAAAACAGACATCTTCCGGAGAGTGCTCTGGTTGACCAATACCATCTTCAGTCATACACTTGCCACCGGTCTAATTTCTGTCACGCCGGCTATCATCCCTGACTGAGTTTTATCGTCGGAGACTCCAGCAATCGCCGGAATTCTAACAGCATGCTGCCGATTGGAAAAGTCAGAAAACAAAGCAGCGAAGGTCTGCTTTCGCTGGATTTTTTTCGACCAGCACCGGTCGTTCCCAGCCCTTCTGTTGTGATCAAGTGAAGATGATGGAATGATATAGGAACCCAAGCGAGATCCACCGGATTTCATCGCCGAGGTAACTGGAAAAATCGAGAAGTGACCGATCGGAGCAGCGTAGCACAAAAGTGCAGAAAAGTGTCTAACTTTCCGGCCTCTGACCGACCAACCGGAGCCACCACCGACAGTTGAACCACCATCAAGAGACCCATAGGTCTGTGATCTACAGTTCTGGGCAATCTCCGCCCCCTTCAGCTGCCGGAAAAGCCACCGCCGGAGCCACCAAAACCACCATTGCATCGCTGCTGCAGCCGGGTTGTCGGACCCGTTTACTGCTGACCGCATCCGCTTTTGTCGTGTCCGAGACCAAATCCTTCTCCCCAGTCCGCGTCCGCGAAGCCAGACCGTGACCAGTTACAAAACTGCGACCCGGATTGGAGCTGGTGTACCGTACACCACCCGTAGACTGGCGCACGCAAAAAGAAAGGAAGCCGACGTACGCCATCCGGTCCGATCCAGCATTTGTTTGGTTTGAACCAACCCAGAATGGCCTGGTTCAGCCTATCAACACTCTAGAAATAATTTGAAGGCCTTCCAGACTGATCAAGGCAAATTTATCTAAAGGCAGCAAAAATTCACTGTTTTGTGTAACTTGTAAAAATCAAAGGAGAAATAGTGGATTGTGAGTACTAATCTCACCGTGGACTGACTTAGGGATTCAAGTTGAACCCTAAGGAACCACGTAAAAATTTTCCTGTGTGTCATTTCATGTGCTTGTGATATTTTCTATTTCCATCACACTATCTCTTTGCGCGGCAAGGGCGCCTCGGTCTCATCGAACCTTCAAACCCGAATCACAAAAGAACCGATTCGAGGGGGCGGACGATCCCGCACCCAAACAATCATTAATTGAGTCTTTTATTGATTATGAGTCTTTGCTGAGTTCTAATTATGTGAGGAGGGATGGCCGCCTCATCT
>JAURVB010009140.1:0-51915 GCA_033002965.1 Piper betle
ATGGGTTAGGACCCAAGTTCCAGAAATCAGATTGTGTGTTAATGAAATTATTGATATATGCTTATATACCTTTATATATTATTTTGACAGGGTGGACCCTAATTGCACTTTTAGGGGAGACCCGGTCTGTTTTGATTTCAGAATTTTGATCGTAACTGTATTGGTGTGTATTTTGAATTGCTTGTCATTCATGTAGTACCATGTTAGGATTTTGCATATTTATTCATTCATGATGGATCGTATCTTCATCTTAAGACGCCGAGATTGGATCCACATGAGTTAGGTTCGGGTTAGCCGACCTAACCGGGGCCTGTAACATGCCGGTTTGGTTCACGAGCGTGAACCGGATTTGGGGTGTTACACATAAGGCCAGGGAGTGCCCGAACTGTAAAACCCACGATTCGAGTCAGGGTTTTATATTCAGAACCGGTCGGTTCGACCCGCTATTTTTGAGTCGAGTCAGTTTCAAAATACGTGCACTGAGTCGACGCCAGTCGCGTGTATGAGCTTTGAGGGTCATGCGTACCCAAGTATACGATGATGACGTCATGAACATAGCAGAAAAGAATGAGTTGTCAGAGTGAATGAAGGCATGCAGTTTATTTTTATTTTTATTTTTATTATTATTATATATATAGTGGATCGTAGAATTAGTGTTAGGTCGTTTATCGTGTTAGGCCGCATTACGGGCAGTTTGGGTGGGTTGATAGTCTTAGAGCATATCATCATGATGTTTTAGTGTTTGTTTGATTTTATAGGATTTTTCCCGATTTTTATGGATTTTTTGTAGGATTTACTTCGAGTTAGTTATGATACTTGACTCGAGCCGAAGACTAGTCAAGTATTATTTACGAGTTTGCCACCCAACTAAGTTTTCACCCCGACCTTTTCTCCCCCACACCCAAACCCTAACCGCCGCGCCGCCCCTGTTCGCGTGCCACCGCCGCCATGGCCGACGCCGCCTGGCCGCTGATCGAGGCTGCCCAGCCCAGCCACGGCGTCGCCCTGCCGCCCCAACCAGGCCCGGCCACAAGCTGGCCGCCGCGACGCGAGGAAGCCACGCCTTTGCGTCATGCTTTCGTCGCCAATCGCGCAGCCGGGCACCGTCGCAGCCACGATCCAGCAGTTGCCTCGGCACCCTCGACCCCTTAGCCGCCTTTCCCGATTGGAGCAGAGGCTATCGCCGGCCTGGCCGGCCGGATCTAGCGACCCATCGCCACCGCTCTGTTTTATGCTTTTCCAGCGAGCTGTTACCTCCTTTGGCCGCGTCGATCTCGTAGTTGAGTCGGGCTTGCCGAGCTGGTTCCAAGGGCACCCAACACGACCACTTTCCGGCCAGTAGACGCCGCCGGCAACTGTCGCCGGAAAACCGTCGGAAGCTACCAGAAAACTGCCGAAAACCATAGGAAAATTGGAATTTCTGGAATTCGCCGGAATTCACCAGATCTTCCGCGGGGCTCACCCAGTCGAGCCCAATCAAACGTCGGATGCCGAGGAGCGCCGAATTCGAGCTCCGAGACACGCGACAGAACCCTAGCCATTGCCGATTGCCGACGATGTGAGGTATAATTACCTCCAATTTGATTATTTAAATTGATGATTATTAGCATAGCATGGTAGGACTGATTATTTATCATGATAATGCCTAATTAATGATGAAGTAATGATGGTATGATTTGAGGAATTGTAAATGAATAGTAAGTGAGTTAATGAGATAAAATGAGTTGGAGCATGATAAGTGATCATGATGTAATTTAGAGAAATAGAATAAAATATAGTATGAATAGTTTGAGTTAGGATTATTCTCTTTTATGATTATTTGACTATGATGGATGATTATTATGTCGTGTGTGGTATTCATTGATTTTGATGCATCATGTAGTTAGAGGGCGTTAGTATTTAGTTTTGATGTGTAGGTACGGAGTGGGAGCTCGCCGCCTAGGCGCGATGACACGCTTGGAGCTTTTACCAGGTCCGTTAGGACTTCTCTTTGATTTTAATGATCTTTTCTATTGTATGTTTGATTTATTGTCTGCAGGACGGGTTAAGTGGCGTTTTATTGGATCCCACTTAACTCGGGCCATTTAACCGAACATTTTCCGGATTAATAACCCCTCGAGGATGAGATCCCTTGAGGTTGATTTCAAAAACAAGATCCACCAAAAGTTGCCTTTGGGCCTATTATATAACTCCCTACCCAAGCCTATATATATATATATAGTTTTCGTGTTTCTGTGAGATGAGAGATGGAGAAATCGACTGCACGTACCATGCAGAGGATGCCGTGACAGTCAAAGCGGGCTCTGGATTAGTGCCAGCGGACTGTTCCATTCCCGAGGGATCCTGACAACTCTGCGTTTGAGTTCCTCGCACCCGGAGAACGTGGAGGTTTACGAGTACTGTTTAGTACAGCGCATGTCCGGACTTGTGGTTCAAAGGGTACTAAAGGCGACTGCCTGAGAGTACTCGGCCTTCGTGCTCAAGGCCAGGAGAAATATGGAGGTAAGGAGAGGGCTTAGGATAAAGTTTCATGAGAAGTACTGAAAAGAAGTGCCGAGAGCGGCAAGTACCAGCAGCAGATCAGTAAGTTCAGGATGCTACCGGGTCTGCAGCCTAGTGGCTCCTTAGTAGTGCCCTTCAGAGTGTTCACGTGGAGTATATGATGTTTTCTTTCATATGAGAGTTTGCTCTCATAGCCAGCTTGTTATAGTTATTTTATTTTTCGGACCAGTAATACTTGTTACTGACGTGTTTTTATACTATATGTAGGTAACAATTACGAGTTGGAGGAGCCAGTTTGGACGGAGGAGCACTGTTGTCGCTTGCACACATGTCAGTCAATTGAGTGTTTATATTGTGCTATGATATTATTATATGGTGTGAATAAATGCTTGAAACATGATGATGTGACGTAATTAGTTGTTAAAATATGATGTTATGACATGATGAAAAGCTAAGACATGATGACAAGAGGTGAGATGTGATCAGAGTGCGCAGCATAAGTGTGGCCCAAGTTTTATAATGAATATACGGTATATTAGATTATGTGTGATTAAAATTGTTGATATATGCATATGTATTGGTGTGTGTTTGAATTGCATATCATTCATGTAGTACCATGTTAGGGTTTGTGCATTCATCCATGCTTTGAGAGTTGTATCTTCATTTTAAGACACCGAGATTGGATCCGTATGAGTTAGGTTCAGGTTAGCCAACCTAACCGGGGCCTGTAACATACCGGTTCGGTTCACGAGCATGAACCAGATTTGGGGTGTTACACGAACAATCCGAAGGGGAAGATGATGGTGATGCAAGCCAAAGAAAGTTCTGATTCAGATGAGCCAGCTCGTATGTCGACGTTACAGATGATAGGAGCTATGAGGGTTGAATAACCTAAACGGGGGAGTTTGGGGTTGATGTATGTTCCAATGACATTGAATGGAAGACGGGTTTCAGCATTGGTCGACACAGGGGCAACACATAGCTTTGTTTCAACAAAGGCGTCGGGTCAATTGGGACTGAAATCGAGGGTTACTACCAGCTGGATGAAGGCTATGAATTTGCCAGTGAAGGGTGTGGCTCGGGGAGTGCAGATCCGCTTGGGGGAATTTAGCAGTCGAGCTGATTTCACGGTTGCAGAAATTGATGACTTTGAGGTAATACTCAGTAACAATTTCTTGGTGTCAGCTCGTGTAGGTGTGCTACCACACTTAGGTAGAGTGATGGTGATGTCTGGAGGCAGTGGTTGCTTCGTGAGGGGGCATAACAAACCTACCTGGGTAGAATCCGGAGTCTGGCATGGGGCTGCTTGCCGCATTGCAGGTGGTCGATACCGCAATGGAGCCAGAAACCCTAATGGGGGTGTTGTCTTCCGAGCAGCTTGGTGGGAGCTGCGACGACTTGGTAGTGAAGGCTAAGGCCCCAGCCCCGATATTGGTGAGGGTACCTAGAGGATCTGTTGAGGAGTTCGTTGGGCGAGTTGGCAAGGTGCGTGTGGTCCAGATGGGCGTGAATAAGCTGGACGGTGTTGTCGTAATCTAGGAGGGAGATTTCTTGAAGGTTGCCAACGACTTCAAGAAGTGCCACAGGGGTTACGAGAGTGAGCTAAAAATGAGCAGGAGTAAGCTCTATACTCTTGTTCAGGGAGTTCGTCCATGTGGATGGAGTGGAACGCCGGGAGCTCACTTCCATCAGTTGAAGTTACTAACTAGTGATGAGATGTTGAGGAGATCATCAGGTCAGGAGTACCATCTGACGACGGTGAGGTGTTGACGCAAGATCAGTTCTTTCCCGATGTGCGAGGGGATGTTCTTACTGAACAGGGTCTATATGTCTAGAGCCTTCATGGGGAATTCACGACCATGGCTGACCAAGGCTACTACAAATCTACGACAGATTGATGGAGTAAGTGCTGAATCCAGGGGTAGGGTTACACTTACGGTGTTTGGTTAGCTGGGAGGTGAATCAGATGCCTCTCTCTCCACTTATCTAGAGATACAAACACTAGATGAGGTGAGTTCGTGTTGGGCTGATTACCAACAGTGCTTTACAAGGAGGAAGAGGAAAACAGTCGGAGTTGAAATACTAGCTGCATTGCAACATCTTAGAGATGCTTCGAGCCAACAATTCTTAGGACCACGAGGAGTTGTTTGGGCGAGTTGGACTCATAATTTGATGGATGGAGCATATGGCCGATGTAAGCGTGTGGGAGAAGGTATTCGACGTGTTATTGAAGGGGGCATTCCTTACTTCCGATGAGGACATCGGCTCTCATTGGTGGGGGAAGATGTTACAGCGGTGATTCATGGGCGGTGCCGAAAACTAGGGTTTGGGTGTTGTCCCTAGGTTTCCCGCGTCCATGAGGGGGTAGCGGTGGCTATCTGAGTGGTGGAAACAACATACCGAGGCTAACCTGTGTTGAGTTGCAGGTTACAAACCGAGGTGCACGAGGCTACCGGGTGACCGAGCATGGCGATGGAGCATGGCGCCAGGTTACAGCAGCTGTGTCAGCACATGGGTCGATATTTTGTGTATCGAGCATGTGGCCGAGTCCAGTCGAGAAACCTTAGTTGGTGTTGATCGGTGTTTGGGTCGGCAGATCGAGGTTGTGGTGCAACCGTGGACCGAGTAGCCTACCGAGCCGAGTGTGCAGCACAGCGTGCCGAGTAGCTACTAGTACTGAGCAAATTGTCGGTACTGTGTTGGGGAACAGTACCGAGCACTTTAGCGGGCAAGCATGTGGTCATGCGCGCGAGGAGAGACAAGCGCGCTGCTGCGCGGGCGTGCTGATGTGCGCAATGGCAAACGCGGACGTTTGCGCGAGCGGGCTCCCACGTGAGTGGGTTCTGGTGTGCACAACAGTGCAGGGGCATGCACGTGCAGCAGGGCTGATGCAAGGCAATGGTGGTGGACCTTTGCCAGCATGTGTTCGGTGGATTGCTGAGGGAGGTTGGACCATGTTTGGATGTTGCTGGGGTCGATCTGGTGGGCGGACGGGCTGACCAGCGGTGCAGCCAAGGGGTTTGTGATAAAGCTTCATGCTGGGGGCGTATCTTGGTGGAAGATCTGATATGCATATCCAGGGACGTGGAGGCTGCAACAGACTTCTGAAGATAACCACAAGGCCATTGGGGTGAACCTGGACGTGGTGTGCTGCTAGGTTGCTAGATACGGTGGATATTGTGGATCTTTGTGGATGAGGATGCAAGGATCCGGTGTTATCTAAAACAGAAGGGACGTGCATATGTGCATGGGGTTATGCTGTAAATTATAAGATCCGCAGAGTGGCTGATCAGGAGATCGGTGGATCAAGGAAGATCACCAGATCAGAAAGGAGAAACGTGGGAGTGTATCAAGAGTGGAATCGAGTCCGGTGAGGAGGAGAGTTCCTGAGATTCCAAGCGTGTTCTCTTGTAAGGAAAAGCAGCGTGGTGCGGCTGGTAGGAAGGAAACGTGGAGTTGCTGCAGCCGGTGTTCGTGGTGAGTGCTGGAACTTCATTGGCTTGCTGGAAACTAGGTACACGTTGTTAGATTGTTGGTGTTGGCAATCAGGATAGGATTACTCGGGGAGTAATTCCTGTGTGCGCCATTGTATTTGTGGGTAGATTGGGGCGAGGCTGTGGGGGCTGTCCACGAGCCGAGCAGGTGCTTGAGGGAGTTCGAGTGCTTGTAAAATCTTTATGATCGAGTGAATGATATAAGGCTGGGAAGTGTTTTCCCGTAATCTGTGTTTTGCTTGTTGGCTGGCGTTATAGACAGGGAACTTCTGTATCCTAGGTCACGGTCGAAGTTTACAAGGCAGCCAGTTGCGGGAACTAGTGCTAAGACAAGCAAGGGCAGACGACACAAACCCAAGACGCGTGTTGCTGGTTGGGCGATCAAGCAGTGCTGGTGTGGTGCTGTTTGATTTCTGGAACAACCTATCGACAAGGCGTGTCGGTAGCCAGAAGTATTGTGTCGGTGTTTGGTGCGGTACCAATACATGATGATCGAGCGATGGGTTGAAAGCAGCAACCTCAGGGTGTTGAAGTTGGCCGAACACAGGTTGGTGTTGGCGTGTAGGCTTCCGTGTTTCTCTAAAGTTGCGTACTTGGTGTTAGGCTGGTGTTCTCAGGTCGAGAATATGCCGCACAGGACTGGTTAGGATCGAAAAATTTGGGTCCTTGAATCAGGCTCGTGACAATGACCATTATGAGTCAGGGAGAGGTACCACCTCCCCGATTATTAAGAGGGTGACTTTACATAATGCAGATCATCTTTATGAAGCATGAACCGTAAGCTTTTCCATCCATGTTTCTTCCATCACACACAACTACAACAAAATATATTTAGTATACCTTCAACTACTCCAACTCCAGTTCTAAGGCTTAAGCAAACCCTATAAAATGTCGTTAGTTAATAATCCAAAGTTAATTACCCTACATAGAAGGTTAGTAAAACAAAATGCTATTGAATAACACTCAACACACATCATGTCAAACCACAGGGATGGGTGGTCGGATATGGATCGAATAACCGAACCCGAATCCGAAAATCCAAACCCGAGTCCAACCCGATTGATTAAAATAATATAAATAATATAAATTTTAATATTAAAATATATTAAAATTAATAAAAAATATTATCTTTATATATTTTAAAATATAATTTTTATACAATATCATTTATTCAGATCGGATCCGGATTAGATCACGACAAATCAATATCCGATCCGAATATTTTCGAATGTATTATATATATATGAAAAGTTTGACCCGAATCCGATCCACAATTATTTCGGATATTTTGAATCCAACCCAAAACATTTATATTTAATGACATATCTTTGAACTTGATGAAACATGTCCTTTTTTAAGGCAATTTACATTCTCTCCCAAGCAAAACAATATATGGCTATTAGCATCAAACAAGTATTTTTCGCAAAAACTCAATAAATAAGCCAATCGGTTTGAGCAACATTCAAGTTTAAGCATCAAAGGAGTTTATTAGGCCAAGCAAGGCAGAAATTTACATTCAAAATATGTGGGCGGACCTTAATCACTATGTTGCACCTGATTTGTTTAGACATTGACAAACGATACGCACTTGATTATGCTTACACTTTTAGAAGGCACGAGGCACGTAAAATGATGCCATCTGATTATAACATATATATTCACGCTTGGAAGGGATGATAGGATGAGATTTTATCAAAAAGTTTGTTCCTCTCATCATTGCTCCTACCTGCATGCCAAAATTAGGCTAACTACCTAACCCACCGAAAGTATTTGTGATAGCCTGATATAGGGAGGTCAACTGTTGGCATGATACCCTTTTCTTTTACCTGCCAATCAAGAACAATAACCACAATTATGCTACGGTGAAATATAAGACAAATAGGATGAAGAAATTATTCCTACTAGAACGAATATCAACACCATTAAAAAATGGTAAGCAATAACTTTCTTAAAGAGATGAAAGGCAAGAACAATAGTTGGCCAGAGCCCCTTTGCAACACAAGAAATGAAGCGCCAGAGCTTCAAACTCGTTCCTATTTGACAGACAAAAATTCACTTCAAACTGTTATTGGATGCCATAGATTCACATACATACCCGCAATGTTTAGTAAAACTTAGAGTAAAGAACAGGGTAAAACTCTCTACAATACAAGTTGTTTACATGCGCTAGAAAGCAGGCAGCTAGCTTGAATCTGAACAACTTTCAAGAATTTCGACCTGTGGAGTTTGCCCTAGACAAAAACAAAAGGATTTCATTAAATTGAGGGCGTTTAGAGGGGCAGCTATTCCAGCATTTGTTCATCAAAGATTTGAAGAGTTGCGGGCAGTCTCTAGGTATTTCGGGTCTCAAACCACAAGCAGCTATTCCTACTGCAGCTTGCACCGGTGAATAGGCTCCATAGGCAACTTCACATGTGATCAATTCCCATAATATCATACCAAAACTATAGGCATTGCTCATCCATGTTTCCTTCACAACCTCTGGATCCCCTGCAATGATCTACAACAATGTAAAAAGGAAAGAGTTAATCCATTTTCTTAAGATAATTATCATTTACTATTCTTTTTATTTTTCAACCCTGTCAGAAAATAACAAGGAAGCCCACATAGTTCTAAGCATCAATGCATATGGTTGGACAGAAAAGCTCAAATTTACCCTATTTTGAGGCAGTTATTTTTCTCTTTTTAACTTAAAAAGAAAGTGAGTTAAACAAAGCTAATGAAAGACTAACCTCTGGAGCCAGCCACCGATAACCTGCAGTTTCATATTCTGTAACATCTCCTAGATTGCTGCAAGTGGTAACTATCCCCATATCTCCGAGACAAGCATTACCCTGCCGATCTAACAAAATTCTGTGCAGGTTGAGATCTCTATAGGGAATCCCATGGTCATTCATAAACTTGATACCTTCAGCAACATCCACTGCTATTTTTATTATTTCTTTAATAGAAATTTTCTTTTCTTCTGCAAAATGTCATGGACACATCCTCCCTCCATAAATTTTGTCACCACACACAACCCATGGTTCTCATCTATACAAACTCCATGGAAGTATAAAATGTTCCGGTGCCCACAGGTCATCAACTCCAAGAGATCCTGACGTATTACTACTTCATATGCTGTACCCCTTTCACAACCCCGCAGCTTCTCGATCCCTACACGTCTCCCCTTATACAAACCTTTGAATGAAAAGGGACCAATCTGATCAGTAAGTTCAATGCATTCGGGACTCAAAAGCCATTTCCTCATCTCATCCCCACCAGATTGAACTGTTTGCCATTCGTCAACACACATGACATGTGTTGAATCGGGTAGAGGAAGTTGCAGCTGGAGAGAAGAGCTAGCCGTGGCATCAAAACTCCGTCCAAGATCATCTTCATCAAAGTCAGCCTCTATATATGGATTTGTGTGTCCTTCTTGACAGCCACAAAGGCCAAAAGGAAGCTTTCTTGTTGCAAACTTTGGTTTCTTAAGGGAAGACTTTAGAGCACATTCTATTCTACTTTTAAAGAACTTCTCTTGACCTGATTGCACCAGAATAATTATGACACCTAGAGTAATAGACTTCTTCTCAAACACTTGAACCTTTTTGCAGCAAATGGAGGTACTATCCAAGGCTCCAGACATGGTTGGCAATGAAACTGAGCTGCAAGAAGCAAATGTAAGGCGATACAAAGACCCTTGTGATTGATTTTCTGAAATTTCCTCGATGAAGATTGCTGGTTGACCTTCAGAACTGGACTGTTCCAATAACCGCATGTGCAGGAAGACGTCCTTCATGTCAAAATCGGCCTGGACATAGCTGTTCACAAACACAAGATGAGTAAACTCTTAGCGTGCATAATGTTCACAATATACTGAATTTACCTGCAATATTGTGACAAGTTCAAACAGGAAATTACGAAACAAACAATAAGAAAGTGTTTGTTGCATTCAAAAGCTGATAAATTTTCCATGGCTGCCATATCCTGGTGACACTCAAAGAAAAGACATTTAAAATTGGAAGGAACTAAACTTCTACTAAAGTCAGCACCGAGATGCAATTGTGTAGAGACATAACAAAGGCAACTCTTTTTAGCATAGCATGTTCTACCTCCAGAGGATTGGAACAAAGACCTTTCGCTCACCCGTCATACATTATTTCTCCCAATAAATGACTTTTTAAGAAGAGAATCATTTATTGATTGTCTAACGGTAGTCACGTGCATTAACCACCATCAGAAGAAGTAAATCTAAGAAGGAAAATAGCATAAACAATTGTCAACTCTAACAAAAAGTCTATAGCATTGACGATTTTCATCCTCAATCCGCATGGTGGAAAATGGCAACTAAAATGTTATGAAAAAAGAAGAAGAAACAAATAGATACACACATGAACCACATGGAACTTTCAAATCTAACCAAAATAAGCACAAGAAAAAACAACCAGTGTCAACAAGTCACTACCGATCCGCTAGCTTCCTTTCCATCAATACCAGCAGCAAACACAGAGTACCAGGTCAAGCAGACTATATATACCCCACACATATCAACAAGAACCACCAACAAGGTCCAATCTTTGATCATGTAAACCCAAGAAAACTACCTCACAGGCAACGAATCAAAGTGCTTCCGAATGTTGCACACAAGCTTCTCCGGCAGCTGGCTCCCCGGATACAACTTGGCGAGATTCTGCACGACCCCGCCCCACAGGCCCCCATCCTTCCCATCCCGGATCAGGTCGAGGTTGAGGGAGTTTCTCAGGTTGCTAATGGCGCCGGCCACGTTCTTCCCGAGCCGCTGCCACTTGGACGGCTCCTTGGGGAGGCCGGGGCAGAGGTGGACGGCGAGGCCGCCTCAGATCGCGGGTGGGTCTTCACCAGAACCTGTTCTAGCACGTCGTCCTCCGGGCTTCCACGGCCGGACCAGCACTCGAGGGCGGCGGCCATGTCTATGGACCTCCGAGCTCGAGCAGCTCTCAACAATGGCTAAGGTAGTGGTGCTAGAGAGGACAAAGGAAGCTTTTTTATGGGTGGGAGGATTTGTCCGGAGTGGTGGGGATGGTAGGCATGGAGAATGAGGAAGTGGGTCAGTGATGGTTGCGGTGATGGAGATGGGAGTGTAGTAGAGGGGTAGAGGTAGAGAGCCGTGTAGAAGATGAGCAAGCTCGTCTTGCAAGGGGGCTTGGAGAGGACAACGACGGTGACAGCTCTAAGAGCTTCTTGGTTTAGCTAAGATTCAGATTTAACTGTTTAAGATTTACGTAATTGTTTTTAGTAAAATCTTCTGATCCATAGCCGAGCCGGGTATTTTATTTTTAAATTTAAATTTAAATTATTTGATTATAAAAATAACTTAAATTTATTATTTTTTAAAAAACTATACTTTTAGATAAACTATCCAGTTAAAAGAACGATCTAAATATATTATTTTTAAAAATAATAAATAAAATTTAATTTAGATTATCTGATTATAAATAAGATTCAGATCTATTATTTAAAAATAATAATCGAACAATCTTACTGGTAGCGGGTATCTAGGCATGGCCCTAATTGCCGCCAGTTGTGATAGGATGGGCCACACGGCCAAAGATCCCATTGCCGTGTCGCTGTGGCCAGATTGGCCGCGCGGCTAAAGATCCTGCATTGTGGCCGATCCGCCCTCTGCCCAGCCGCAGACAACCCAATAAAAATTTAGGGCATGAATACCCTTCAAATTCACAATTATTTCATTACAAGGTTATGAGCCCAACAACTTAGAAATTGCACACTTGTCAAGGTTCTTCGCAAGATCTATCCAAAATTATTTTGGTTTATTTTAGCCAACGTTTGGGTGGTGCTCCACCCCATTGGCAAAGGGATCTCGTCATTATATGGTCGACCGGGACATTCCGAGTCTCGGGAGGTCGTTGAAGTTCCACTTTCTCCGAAGAGAATGAGTTTTATTAGCTGTTTGGATCAAGCTTGGGATGACCACTTCTCGTTGGCCGCCCACGCTAGCTTTGGCGTTTTTCTTCAACCAAATCAAATGGCAGAAATTATAATAAAAAATAGAGAGAAGAGTTATCTTGGTGGTGCGAATGGGAGACGTCACCAAAGGCGGAGAAGATGAAGAAAGACAATGATTTTTTAGTTGCAGGTAGCTGTAAAATTACTGGGAAGCAGCTCGTATATGAACATCTCATAAGCCCCCCAATATAAAATAAAGACGTCAACCATCTCTAAGAACGTGCCCCTCTCTTCCAAACATTACCCTCTCTTCTTTCTCCTCCTTGCTTCTTCCCCTCACGCCGTTGTAATGGGCACCCAGCTAATGATGTCCACTCATCAATTTCTCCCAAAACCCAAACGACATGGCCAAACTCTTTCTTTATCTCCGTCTTCCTATATTTTCCCGTAGCTGTAAGGTTGTCACCACGACATGCAGAAGAAAAAGACAATGTGGTCGAAGAGGCGGAGAATAAATGAAGTGAGTAGAAAAGAATAGATGTGTCTTAAGCGTTGACTTAAATTAAACGGTGATTTTAACTTTGCAACAACCAAGAGCACATATACTCTCTTTCCCTGTATATATATATTATGTGGGAGAAGAGTTGCAGCAATGTTTTTACTTCATGCTGGTTTTGATGTTTGGCTCCATTCAACTTGATTCAAATAAGCATAATAGTATCAAATTTTTTCCTACCATTTATATTTGAATTAATGTATTAAGAAGGACATCTTGATTTATATTTTCCTTGTTTGGTCTAACTTGAAATGTAATGTTTTGTACAAATATTTATGAGGAAAATGCATATTTTATGTACCTGTCAGGTATAGTATGGAATCCTGTTGTTTGATCTTTTACTATGTATAATTGCTGAAACTATTTTTTCCCATGTATAATTGATGAAACTATAAGGTGTTTATTTAATTATAATAAAATTTATAGGAAATTATAATAAATCAAATATAGACATGTAAAAATCAAATTGCTGCACAAGTGCTAATAGTACATATTTATTATTGATGTACAAAGATTAAAAAAACATATATGTAGTTAATAAGAGTCAAGGAAGATAATTGCACACTATTATTATTTACCAAAGTTTTAAATAATATGTCAGTTATTATACCAAACTTATAATAGGTATATTTGATTCAATAGATTGAATTGGGTTCAACCAAATTTTAAAATTATATATAAATTATTTTATTATACATTAAAAATAAATTTTTATGATAAATATTTAATTAAATACATGTTAAAATATTAGAGTTTTAAAAAGATCCCTGAAAATTAAAAAATTTGCTACAAATTAAAATGAGAATAAATATATCGACGTATTACATTACATTCTTTAAAAAAATGAAAATAGGACTATGCTGTTAATAGGAAGAAATATGAAATGGGCAGATCAAGAGTCATTTACACCGGAGCAGGTGCTTAATTACTTTTTTACCAACCAAATCAATGTTTTTTACTGCCAAATAAAAAAATCAATGTTTTTTCACTACCAATCGAAATAATTAAAACTCATTCATACATGTATGGAAGACAACAATATACCATCATTCCTCAAAGCCCCACAATAAAGAATTTAATCCGTCGTTTAACCCGCCATTGACTGCGATGATTACCAAACAAATCATGCTTTACCAGTGTTCATTCTCTACTCCCTGGTTACGACACTAGCACGTCAACAAATCAAAAGAGGCCGTCCAATCAAGTTTGTATTTACAACTATCAAACAAAATATGGGTTTTTGTACGCATAGACTAATGTATGATTCTCATAAATTTCTCATAGTACTGTGCATTGTCTTCTGTCAAATCGCACGTTATAGTAGACCCACAAAATTATGACCATGGAAGAGGCTTGCTGGGTTGCTAGCAGGCAGAGTACGTTCCATGGTTTCATCGTATATTGGAGAGCCGCCTGATGAAGACAACAATAAGAAACGGTCAACGTAGAACAACGAATAAAAGGAATATATACATACTAACTCATCCCACCGAAAGATTATCAACCAAAACTTGATGTCCTATTCAGACTACATGTTTGGGATTCAGCATGTAAGATTGGTTATTTAAGGTTTAGTGTTTGATGTTTTGGGATTATATATCGTAAGAAATTAACTAAGCAACGTAATAATAGGTTAAACCATCTCTTTAAATGTACTAAATTAAAATTTTAAATTTTATTCTCACTCTTTTAATTTATAAATAGGATTTCATCTTAGTATTTTTCATACTTATAAAATAAAATTTATCCTAATAAGTATGAGATGTTAAACTAAGTTAAAAGGATCTCATAATCCACTCATTTTAAAAAAATTATTCCTAAAATTCCTAACCTGTTATTATTAATCATAACTCACGATTTTTTTAACCTATGACTAACAACTTAACTAACATCTTTAGTCAAACTCACTTTCTAACAAAAAACAATGAGGTTCTGATAATATTTGTAATAATTTAGCTCAAAATATAATAGAATAGGCTAAATTATCTCTTTAAAAGTGGTTAACCAAATTAAAGATTTATAGTCTATTTTTATTTTTTTTACTTATAAATATGATTTTATTTCAGTAAATATTAAATGTGAGACTAAATTGATGGTCGATCTTGTTTTGCCCGTGATACTACAAGTACAATTACAAAGTAAGAAGAAAGATAAAAATGGGTTGGAAGGCGATAAGTTTTTATGAAATAAGTAAAATGAGTTTTAATAATGTGGAAGAAGAAGATGCTGGGCTACATGCTAATCAATGTGTAAATCAAAGGGCAGATTCTGATCACGCAACATTAGATTCCCATCACATGAAGACAACCGTGAATGTTAATACATGGTCTGGAGGTGGTCCTCGACTTAGTTTGACAGTTGCAACAACTCTTGCTTTGCTTCACCTTCTACAAAATATATATAACTACCTTAAACAAAGCAGACATTTTATTGTATCAAGACCAATATAGCTTAAATATTAAATAATTAGAGTACTTGCCGGTTGAAAAAATAAGGGGTTTGTTCAAGCTTAGACATGTGGGTACTCTGCAATCATGGACAACAGGTAAAACTATAACAAAAAAAAACAGTGGACTATGACCTACAACAAACATTTAAGAATACCAATTTGAAAGAGAATTATGTAAAAAATATTGGATTTATCTTACATCAGTCATAGATAATATTAATGATTTATATATAGGTTAATGAAAAAATATTATTCCTTAAGAAATGCCTATGACACATATTGCAAGTCATTTTTAATACATTTTCCCCAAATTAAAATGTTCTTATATCGCTATATAAAAAAATGAAGTCGGCTAAATTGCTATAGTCCAACAGTAGGATTGCCGTTAGAATTAGCATTATTAGAACTTAATATAATACATTAATAATCATTAATACCTAATTTTCTTTACGGTCATTACCTAGTTTTTGTGCACTGTTATGTCAAACATCTTTTACAATCATCTCAATTTCTGATTTATGAAACCTCAATTTCCTTTTTTCCAAGGAAGATATAAACCCAAATTGAAACCCTAATGAGTTCATCAGAAAATGTTCTCACAATTTCAAAAGAGCGGGCCTTCGCCAATGGGCCTTATACTTATGGGCCTATAAAGGCCCATAGGCCCACTATTTAAAATGGGCCGCATATATCGTAGAAGAGCCCATTAGCCATCGTCGTCGTCGACCGTCGTCGTTGCTCTTCGGTTGAAGCTCTTCCATGGCGTCGGACAAGGGCAAGAAGATCGCCGTCGAATACGACGACGACGAAGCTGTTGAGGATGTACGTGATCATTGCATCTCTCGCTTCTCTTTTACAATTCAAATCTTGGATCTTTTTTACTTTTTTCTTTTTCGAAAAAGATGGAAGTCTTGACTTCCAAAAGGTTGTTGTTTGGGGGGATTTTGTTTTCGAAGTGATTGGATCATTGAATTGTTGATGTTATCACAGCTTGAGCGGTTTGATGACTTCACCATTGCCTCATCATGGGAAAGGTACCACCTTGATGTTGATTTGAAGCTTTATGGAAGGTTTGCTGGATGGAAGTTTCTGAGATTTATATGTATATTGCAGATTTATATCTGAGATTGAGGCTGTGTTCCGTCTTTGGATGGCTGATGGGCCCAAGAATCTGTTGGTATGGCGAATCACATTTTGTTTATTCTTTGGGAAATGTTTGTTTTTCTTGATTTTTTAGGTTATCTTCCTTACTGTTTCCACTTGTTTAAATTTTTGTAAGTATTTGATGGAAAATTAGATTGTCATAAAACAGAGCGAAAGTATCAAAGAAGCATTGAATTTTACTACTGATGAACTTATATATCTGTCTTAGTGCAGGGTCTGCTAATTATTTTTTATCCTCTTTGGTCTCTCCTGTATGATGTTTATTTTCTCTTTTAATGATTAATTAGCCAAAAGTGGTCTCAGATTCTCATGGTGGCTGAATACATATGCTTTGTGTAAGAAGCTAATTGTATTTCAAAGGTTATCATTTCAGCTAGGCCTATAATTGCAATCATTCTGTTATATCAATTTGACTTTATTGTAGTCATATAATTTTAGCATATAGCACACTTTTTGGTAGTTACTTGTTATCTTAATCAACTGCTTGCAATTGTCCAATTCTAGATGAGGGGGTGAAAGAATGTAAAGCGTCATGTGAATTTGAATCAAAGCTTTGGTTTCATGAATTTTTTACAATATTACATCTAAATCCAATAGCTATTTGGAAAGAGATGAGTCAGTAGCTTTTATTTGCAGGTAAAAGGAGCAAGTCAGGTGGGATCATTGAGGAACTTATTCAAGATGCAGAATGAATTGAACTACAATGGAAAATCTTATTCCATTGATTATTATTTTCGAAATGATAGCACTGGTAATCATTGAAATTAGATCTTCCTACAGTTGTTATTCCTTCCTTATGGCAAACTCGGTTTGAATTTTGCTACTTAGTTGTGGTAGTGTTACAGATGATCTTGCAGAGTGGAGTGATCATTTGCACAAACTGCAGCTCTCGTTTGGTGTAAAAGAGTTTCTGGTTCGTGTTACCTACACATATGCATCTCAATGTAAAGATCAATACTTTCTATTCTTCTTCTAGCAACTGTACTGTGATCATCATCATAATATTTTGAAATTCATTACGACTAAAGACTTAAACTAGAAGGTAATGATCATTTATTTTTTGTGCTAGGAAAAATCTGCTAAAATATGACTGACCATTTCACTTAAACTAGCAGGTAATCAATACTGTTGTGAAATTACAAGGATATACAGAAAAAGATGTTGATGATTGTCAACTTTATATTTATTAATTTCTTTGAATGATGTACAGCTGAATGATTTGAGCTTCTTTCTTTTTGAGCCATTTATGCAATGATTTTGTGATAAAGTTATGGATGCAAGGGGCTTATGTCAACTTCGAGGAAGCTTAAGATAGATCTTGGTGGACTTTAAGAAAAATAAAGAGACTTTATTTTGAGGTCATAAAAAGCTTAAGAGTAGCACGAAAGCAGTTGGTCAAATGTTCAAGATTTCTTGGTTGTATAATGGCAGTCAGCATTCAGTTACATGGATGTCATTGTTGGCTAATGAATTGACATCAAGAATTATTTGTGTATAAACTTATTTGCCAATGTTCTAGTGAAATGGTGGAGTAATGACAAAAACTGCGCAGGATTGAATGATAATAATTTGTGGTTTATTTGATTGGCGTCTTTCATATTCTTAATTTTTTTTTCATTGTTTAGGTTATATTTGCATTCTTTTGGTACTTGTTTTCCGAATTGAACTTTAAGTAGGCAACAAATTGCTCTCATCTTAGGGAACATTCTTTTATTATGTTTATAACGAAGCTTAGTTGCTTGCAATATGAGGCAATGATAGCTTATCATTTTTACGTAAATGCCAACTTAACTTTTTTTTTTTGCATTTTGTCTTCTGTTGGATTCTATCTTTTGTGACATTTTACTCATAAATGTAAATTGGTATTTGACAAAATTTGCGAGTAAATTACACAAGGCTAGTATTTGAACGTAGCTTATTCTCAATTTCTGTTCTGTGCACTTTAGGTTATTGCTCCACTTAGTGTCAGTGGTGTTGTTCTTGATACTCCTGAGGCCACTAAGCTCCTAAGTTCTGTAGCGATTGCTTTATCTAGTTGTGGAAGGTGATACTCTCTATTTTCTTTGCCATTGGATATTGTAATATTGGGGTAAAATGACTTAGAGTTAGTGAACCAAAGAGTGGGTACATATTTCCCCCTTTCTCCTTCTTTTACAAGAAAATAATCAGTAGTTGAATATTTGGCAATTACTATAGTAAACAAAAGAATTTTAAATGCCCTATTACTTTGTTAGATGAAAAACAGTGTTCATGCTGGATATAATTAAAGTCAAAACAGGAATGTGGTGTAATAACCAATCCTAGCTGAAGTGATTGATTACATATTTCCCTCCCTCTCTCCCTCGAATTGATTGAAAAGAAAGTAGTAGCTGAACATTTGGTCAGATACTTAAATTGAGTTACATTGTAAGAAAACAATCTGTATCCATGCTACATAAACTTAAAGAATGATAGGAATATTGTGTGATAAGTATGCCTAGCTGTATTGAGATTTTTCCTAATTGCTCTTTGACTTAACATTTTATGACAAGGATTTTGGATGCTAATAATCTCGAAGGGCACATCTTCCTTATCTTTTGCATCACTTGTAGGATGATAGGAACGTTATGGATATTATATTCAAAGAGATGCACTTCAGTAAAAAGAGTTTGTGACTTTATGAAAGGAAGTTGTGTTTTTTGGTTGGGTCAACCACCATTACACTATCAGCTGACATTGGACTCGTCTATTTATTTTAACTATTTGTGGCAATTTTTTTAAGCTCAATTTGATGTCTGCAAGTTCCCAATTCCAAACTTTTGGAATTCCATATCTTGCTATTTGTTTAGTTTTCTCCCTCCTGCCAGTTACATTCTTCACTCGCTGATGGGTTTTTATTGTATTCTGGCATTAATACTACTCTGGGTGATAATCGTGATGTGTTTATAACTTTCTATTAGTTCCTTTTTGTGGGTGGGTGGGTGCATGTGTTGGGGTGGGTGGGCCAAGGAAATGCTTATTGGAAACTTGCATTGCATTTTGTGAAGTGGAGCCTGAACTCTTTGCAGTATGTGGCCGGCATTTGTTCCTGTTCATGACCCCTCGAGGAACGCTTACATTGGAATTCAGAACCTGGGAACAGTCTTTACTCGAAGATTTGAATCAGATCGGATTGGTAGCCAAGTCCCAGTAAAGCTAATGCACTTGGAGGGATTATATGAGCTTTTTATATCTAAATTTGTAGGTTTATCACATTCTATTTTGTGTGTTTCTTTTGTTCAATTTGTATCATTGTGCACTTCGTCTTTGTGATCTCTATGATAGTAATGTAATATTCTAGTCCTTTTTAAACACTGTTAGTTAATTTCTTTAGTCGGATTCTAACATTCAATTCTCATTATGAAGGCTTTCTCTGTGGTCGATTTTTCTACAAGCTTTTTCAAAGTCCATTTCTCTATGAAGCTAATGTATAGGACACTTCCTTATGATGAGGAGGAGGATGTACAAACTGGGGACTCTGAAGTTAAAGCTTCTAGCACATCTGATGACAATGTTCGAATTAAAATCCAGTGGGATGATGATTGCCCGTGGACAGAGTGGTATTCTGCCGAAGACCCTTTGAGACGTCAGTGTTCAATTCTCTTATTGTTCTCTACATTATCAGTAACCATAAAACTCTAGGTTTAGGGACTTACAGCCAGGAGTCATCAGCTTTTTTTAAATTGAATATCAGACTAAGGCTGTTAGGTTTCATTTTTTTCCTTCCTTATGCATGTTTTATTTTTGTTTTTTCAGATTTCGAGCTTACTGTACTGTGGTCGAGCAGGGTGGTTGAAAGTTCACTAGACATGGCTGAATTGGAAAATGCTTCATTGTTTGAAGCTGAAAAGTGGCTCCTCCTCCCTGTGCTATCATCTAACGTGTAAGTGAATCGTTAAATATCATTGAAGGAGAAATCAATGGTTCATCTATTGCTTGGAACTAATTTTATGGTATACAGAGAACAAGAGACTATGATAAACATGTCTAAACATCATATAATCACTAATTTGGCAGTATGTCAAGTAGCTTCTATACTATGATTCTAGGTACATCAATTATAATGGGAAGTATGTACATTATATGACTCTGCCACAGTTAGTTCGCTTCTTTTTGGTGATGACAGCTTAGAACGTTTTAATTGGAGTAGCTAATGAGGTTTGAGTAAGATTGATTCAAGCCCAAAAGGCAACATGAGCTGAGCTTGACTTGGCTCCTCCCTCACCTGGGTAATTGGTTTAATGCTATGATCATCAACTGAGTTTTATTTATCTGGACATAAATGTGTGGATATTTGAGTTGTTAGAAGAGAATAAATTACATATTTTATCAATTTTTGCCGGGTCGTATTGAGTCTACTTTAACTGCAGTGAGAGTTTAACTCAACCAGCCATTCTGTTGGGAAAGTCCGTTTGATCATAAATTAAGTTCTCGTTGGAGGCCCTTTTGGAGTGTTCACTTCATAACGAGTCTTTTTGGTGTCTATATATATATATATTTTTATTTTTTTCTTACTTTTTATTTTTTTGGGGGGGTTTCAGCGGTGTATCTTTACATACTGCTTTTAAATTTCAACGATTTATTTAGTGCACAATGGCCTTTTTTTGCGTTAGTAGAAAGTAGGTTTGTTGGAGAAATACTGTCTTTTGCATGATATTTTTATGTGTTTTTTGTTATAAAATTTGATGTCTGAATGAGATGTTGCTGAATTTTTGGTTCTGTGGGACACTTGAACTTGTAACATGCATCCAGTCTTGTCGGCTCAGCCAAACATACAGTTGGATTTGCTTCGCAGTTGAAACTACTTTTAAATGCCTTTGACATGTCTTTTGGTGGTCAATTTATGGAGGATTTTATATCAGGTTTGGATCAAACTATGCCCTCCTGCTCTGTTGCTAGTATGTCTTTGATCTTTGTAATTTTTTTGTTAAAAATTTGATATCTATTATGGCAGTTGAACGACAAAATTCTGAAGCTGTGAAGTCTTCCTCCACTGTGCCCCCCTTCTGTTCTTGATCGTGTGCTAAAGGATATTTTCCATGAAGGTATTATTTAGTCCCTCTTACTGACTACTTCTCATGGCATCTTTCTTAAAGTTTGCAGTCTTATAGTTGGATTGATTGAGATTTATGCTTTGGTAAACAGGTAAGGAAATTTTGACTTATGGAATGGGTGAACATAAGAACTCACGTGGTATTAAGGGAGCACCTTTGGAGTCTATTTTTGCACAGTTTTGCTTGCATTCTCTTTGGTTCGGCAGCTGCAATATAAATGGTATGATTTGACCAGAAAGAATACTTATTAGTTGTTTTCACTTGATTTCTGTCAAAGTACTTGAAGAGAAGACATTTGTCATATTTTTTTGTAGTTTGTGTATGCATTTTATATGCTTTATCCTTTCTGTGTTTTCATTAATGCTTAGGCTGATTGGCATTTATCTTTTGTCTACCTTTAGCTGCCATCTTATCTAAAAAGAAAGGGAAATTTGCAGTGGAGTTGATGGGCATATTCACTTAACTATCTGTAGAGTATTACAGATACTGGCTTCTCTAAGGTTTAATGAATTTGTTATAAAAAGATTTATCTTCAATGCGCAATATATACGATCAGCTCAATGCAGTGCATGAGGAAAATTCCATTTTTGTTTATGAGATGATTGATAGAATTTTAACAACATTTAAGTCTTACTAACAAAGTACCAATAGAATTTGTGCATCTTGCAAATTAGTTATTTGAGGCTTCCATTTAATTAATGTATGCTGAACAACCAGAAATTGATAAACTGGTTTTTTCTTTTCATGTTTAGCACTTGCAATGCTCTGGATTGAATTTGTACGAGAAGTTCGCTGGTTTTGGGAGGAGTCACAACTACTACCTCGAATGCTATCCACCTGCAGTATTGACTTATCTACATGTTTAATCCACCAGAAATTACAAATGGTATTAGTCTCATCTTTTTAATTAATATTTGTGTTGGCATTCTCACTGTCTTAACTTCATGAAGCTTAACAACCTAAATATTGTGAAAGCTTCCGTCTTGTACCTCTTGAAGTGCTTAACTCGTTCTCCTCCAAATAATAATTGACGTCAGCAGAGTTTCTGACATGAGTTTTAATTTTGTTCCCAAGCCTAACGGTTATAGAAAAGCCAACCTCCAAATTAGTTTCTACCTTTGATATTTTCTTTATTAAGTTAAGGAGAAATTAACTTGAAATTTATTTTTACTTTAAACTCCATTCCATTAGTGTCTTGTAGATTAGTATCATGTGTTCAAACCACACTCAGTCCTTTGACTTCTTTATTTAGTGTGGGATGGTTATCTATATTGGTTATTTCGTTCTTATTTGTCTTTTTGCTTCTTTTTTTTATTTGGTAGAAAGTGACATAAATATCTGGTTTTGGGGTGAGGAACTAATAGCTCAAAGTTCCTTTTCGATCACCTAAACCTCCTAAAGCCTCTCTTATGTTGAATAGGAACAGAAAGTCCAATATTTGTTTCAATTATTCAGATACCTCCATGTTTTCATTGTTTTCATGCTGCTACCGGATAAATTTTATAGTTAAAGAATATTTGACTCTTTTTTTTTTGGTTCTCAGCTTGCTATATGCATTGTGAAATTGCGGGCTGAAAACCAAGACTTGCATGATGAGAAAAATGACAGGTGAGGGCATTATTGATGTCTTGAAAGATTTTTCAAAGGAAGCAATATTTTTAGTAGTTAAGACTTATGAAATCTTTCTCTCAAAATCTTTCCATCCAAAGAGGAATCCTTAAGTTCCCAACTAGTGTGGGATCCTTCTTTATGGCACAAACCATTGCTTCTGTTATTGATATAAATTGCCATAATTTAAAAATGTATTAGAGACTTAGGTGGCTGAATACTTTAAGCATGAAATGGTTGATGACTTTAAGCATGGGAAAATTCTCAAAGCATTTTAATGACAAAGATGTTTATAGATTTTTTTTGCCGTGTTTCTTTTGTTGGTAAGCTGACATCTCTAAATATCCATTTCACAAGGTTTGAAACTGCAAAGTTGTCAGGACAAGATCGGAAGGGATCTGCTGGTTTTGCTGGATCTATGATGCTCTTGAACTCTCATGAGAGGATGCATGTACCTTACACACAGGTCTTGCTTTAGTTCTTGCAGTCTAGCCATTGCTTGTCTATCTATTGGCTTTTCACCGTGTCTAAGATGTTTGTAGGATGCACTGATTATGACAGAGGATATGCATGAAGAAAGGATGCAAACACTTGCAGCTTTGGGCAATTCATCGGTAAGCTTGGTACATGTCACTAATAAATTTCATATTTTGCAGCTTGCTTTAGGATGATGTTTACATTTTTTTCATTTAATTTTTAATTATTATAATGTGGAATAAATTATTTTATTAATGATAATTTAGGTGGGTTAGTTTTTTGCTATACAAAAATAGTTTTTGACTGAAGTCTGTATTGGATTTTTTATTGTTTTTTAAAATTTCAAAGTTAAATTTCAATACCCTACCACATGCCAAACTCAATCTCTTACCTTCTTAAAGGCATTTCCAATCAACAAAAAAGATGTCCAGGAATTGTTTACAGAATTGGAAACTGTCATGTTCTGGACTTCTTTTCGTACATTGTTATTTTCTTTAATGTCATTATTGAAAAATTTAATCTCCCTTTTTGGTATTGGGTTTAATTTCTTATAGCAATGAGTCTAATCGTGGGGTAAGACAGCTCCTATTTAACTGAAATATTGTGAGTGTTTTATCTACTTGATATTCTTCATCTGTTCTGTATCGTGGTACCAGATTGAGACTATTAAATATTGCTGCTTTCTCTTATTCCTCAAATGCTTGGGCCGAGGACTGAATTTTTTATCACAGTTGTCCCAATCAAGTGATGGTGCAAAATCGATCTAAAAATGTAGTCATTTTTTATTTAGAGTTTTCTGGTTGAATAATTTTTTGTGCAAGTTAGATTACTTCATTGATTTCATATATTTAACTGCTGTTCTTTGCTTAGGGATAGATTTACATTTTTTTTCTATGGTTATTTGCAGAGCTTTGCTGCTAATTTAGGGAAAGATGTATTGTCTTCAGGTAGAATTCTTATAATAGTCTTTGTATTTATCCCTAATAGATTAATTTTTGGCTTTGAGTTTTGTGAAATAATGTAATTTTGTGTTGATTTTCAATTATGCAATCAATTTATTTACTTTAACATTCTATTGCATATCTGTAGGTTGCTGTTGCGGGTTTACTTAGCCATTTATCACTCTTCCACTTTTGGTTGCAGATTTTTAATGTTTTATGATTTACAAATTTGTTGTATAGATATGTCAGCATTTAAAGCTGCAAATCCTGCAGCATCTTTTGAAGACTTCATTAGGTGGCATTCGCCTGGTGACTGGGAGGATGAACAAAATCCTACTTCTGCTGATGAAAAGATTGGGAGATTGAGTTGTGATTCTTGGCCACCCCAAGGGAGGCTTTCACAAAGAATGTCTGAAGGTGGTAACTCATGGCGGCAAATATGGAACACCTCTCCTGCTTTGCCTGTCTCTGAGCAAAAGCCTCTGTTCGATCCAAATAGCGAAGGAGAGAAGGTATATGCATGTCGGCTTTTGTATGTTCTATACGTTGTATTCTAAAGTTTGATGATGTATTAGTGCATATTCAACTTTAGCTTTGTAAATTTTAGATAGTCTAATCACTTGCCCTGAAAACTCAAGCTCAACATGTAAATCTTTAACAATCTCCTTAATATTTAAATGTCACTCTCCTTTACGTGCAAGTAAATCTTTTAAAGCTCAGCATGTGGACAAAGATGGGGCAAATGAATATTTTCCAGACATAGATATCGCCAACAAAACCTCTTCTCTTTGGCTCTGATACAATGTAAATTTTAGATGGTCTAACCACCTATCAGGAAAGGAAACCACTTAATATTTAAGTCTTAAATTGGTTACTAATGGCTGACAAGTAGAGATTCAGATTGCATCAATGGAAGTCTTGGTAGAGATTTGGTAGAGGTTCAGATTGGGTGGGGAAAGACTCAATAATAGAGGCAAAATTAGTGAAGGGAGAAAGGGACGTGTTGGAGGCACAGATCCACACAATGGCAAAAATAAATACTGAGGAATTGCGAGGTAGTACAGAGTCAGTGCTCCTTGTTTGGAAGCAATATTAGAACATCTAAATTTCTTGTAAGACGTTGTGTCAAAAGACAGTTCATTAATAGGAGGGAGCAACATTAAACACTTCTGGTCTAGTAACTATATAACCACGTGAAGCCTGTGATTAACAAAATCAGGATGATTTTACTTGAGAATTAAATTGAAATATTAAAAGTTTAACAGGTGAATATATCTTTTACCTATTTCAAGAGTTTAGTGGTCAGAACAAAAATAATCAGAGAACTGTATTGGCACTCTTAAAAGGAGATGCACAAACACTTATTGCTGAATTGTGAAACTAGATGAAAGTGGTGGCTGAAGCTTGTAGGAAGATTATAGAGCAAGAAGAGAAAATTTTCCTTTTTGTCAGGTGTTCCATTCTTGCAGTTCTTGGCACATAAGGTAGCTTGGGTAGACTTTCCATTGCCAAAACTGATGCAAATTTTTGTAAACAAATTACCCCGCAGTAGTTTCTTACTTGGCAGTAATATGCCTTTTTGCTATATTTTTCTGATTACCTCTCTCTACTTTCTTGCAGATCCTTCATTATCTAGAAACTCTTCGTCCAGATCAGCTTCTTGGGCAGATGATTTGTACTGCATTCCGGGCATCCGCAGATACTTTAAATCAGACATCATTTGGGGATATGAAAGAGATGGAAACAAAAATTAGCCAATTGTATTTAACAATCGGATCTACTTTGAAGCCTTTGAGAGGTACTCATTGAATTTATGGTGAGTCAATTGCAATTTGAAATTCATGAACTTATGTTGCTCCTGTTTTGCAGCAAACCATGTACCTGATAAAGTTGAGTTCGTTAATGATTTAAATAGACTATGTGTTCTTTTTGGCCATATTGAGCTGCTTCTTACTGTCGCGGCTTCAATCCATAGGAAATTGTTACATGTACCTCGTCTATGTAAAGCTATTTTCTTGGATATATACAATTTTTACATTCCAAGATTGGGACAGAGGCTTGTGGAAAGCAATGTTGATGAGGTACGATTGTTTTTATCTATTATTAATGCTTATGCATTTTTTTTTATTCCTACTCATTTATTAGGCTTAAATCTGAGCTTTCTTTTTAGTTCTTCATTGCAGCCTCACTATTATATTCATTCATCATTTTGCCTATATAAGCGCACATTTCTAATTTCCATTTTATCTTGAATTTAGGAGTTCAAGGAGAAACAGTTGGTGAATGTGTCAGAAAGAGATGTTATTACAAATTTGTTTCCACCACCTACTGCTAACCAATCATGGAGGAAAGTTTTGAGTATGGGTAATCTTCTTAATGGTCATGAACCAATCACGAGAGAGATAATGTATTCTGTCTACAATAGCATGAGCGGGAATCACTATGGGACCAGCAGTCCCTGGGGTTATTCATCAGAAGTTAAGACACATCGAATGTACATTAGTTGCACATCCAATGATTTACAGGTTGCACTCTCTGTGACTTCGTGTGATTAGAATTACGCCTGTGGTGGTATATGTCGTCAGGTCGTCAATATTTATCCACATGTTAACCAGAAACTTCCACCTTGGTGATGGATTTCTGCATCCTATATTGCTAAATGCAGGTGAATTGTATCCCTTTTTGGGATTGCCATAGATGGTGGTTTGATTTGTTGAGATGAATTCATAAGGTGGAGGTTTTGCTAGGATTGCAGCCTTCATCTATTGTCTGCGGGGGTGCGACCTACTGAACGGATGGATTAAATTTTAGTGTCATGCTAAGTTTACCTCATGTGATTTACCAATATGGCAAAGCTCTTAGGAGGGAAAGCTTTCTTAGTTTCTGCTTGATTTTTTTTTTACAAAACTTTTATGTAATGCAAATATGCAGTAGTTCTTTGTAATATTGAAGTATATTTGTTCCTTTGTATATGCGGAAGTATTTATGGCCATTGAATATTTCCCTCATGATTTCTTTGAAGGAAAAAAAAATCATGATTGATTTCATACACATCCAATTTTATATCTTCCATCTGTGGTTAGTTGGTGCTGCCTGTCATTCATTTATGCTTGCAGATTAATTTCTTTGCCAGAGTTTCCCCAAATTTCTACCAGGAAAGCATGCAATCCTTTGTTCATCATTGAAACTTGCACAGGACTACAAATTGGATGGTTGGAAGGTGAACTCTACCTATGGCTAGGTATAATTCCATACCTAGCCATATCTGATATGCCCAATACATGGATTTTTGAACAATGGAAACTCTCTATTTTAGCCATGTAAAGTTTCATCTTGTGTTTACTTTTAAAAGGATTGGCTAAGATTTGGCTGACTTTGAGCGTCAATTGAGAAGATAAGCTGATATGGGTGGAGTATATGTTATGGGGCGCACAAAAAATGTTCTTGTATCGTTCTTTTATGCAATTTGCAGTGCCCCGAGACAATCCATTCTCTTCTTTTTCATGCTAGCAATAAGCAAATTTTCTGTCGGCCACCAGATATGTGATGCCTCTTGTCCCCATTTGATCCCGACGCCCAACTTCTCATTGCTTGTAATACAACTCCCACGCCTTTCTGGTAGTAGTGTAGTATCTTGGAACAGTAGAAGCAACATTGTCATTTGTGTCGTTGCATTTCACTGTATGTTCATATTTGCTTTTGTATAAGTTGATGCTGTTAATGTCTGGCTTTTACCACCGTTTATACCATTGCGTAGTGAATAAGCTCAGTTTGTTTCTTTATCCGGAGCACATGAAACACGATAGAAGACTTCAGAATCGGAGTCTGATCGGTTTGTTTGGATTTCTTTTCGTGCATTAACAAACATTAGAATATGATTTGAGCTTCTACGATGATCCATCGCAAGATATGGTTGTGTTATGTATGAAATCGTTTACAGTCGCTGACCTCTTTCTTCCCAAAGATTCGTCCTTAGTCAAGTTATTTGGTAGACGAAGTTTGATGTTCAATTCTTTCTTATCCCTCGATCTGTTCACCGGTCACAACGCATGGCCACTGATCCAACCTATCTCGATAAGACAGCTAACTCGAGTACTGATTTGATCGGAAAAACTTGAAAATTGATAATGTTATCCGTTTTTTTAATAAAAAACCCACATCATATCGAAGTCAAGTGGATTTCAAAACATATCATCTTTATGTTTATCATTGGTTAAACTGGGGGTAATTTATCTCTCTCATATTAATACTGTAATTATCTTATACAAGGACTACTTAAGTTAATTCATTATTATCATACTACAGGTTTCACGAGATGATAATCCCTATACATGTGGAATACCTAGTCTGATCCAGGAATTGGCCAGCACCAATTTCTATCACATTTTTGCACAGATAAAAATCATTCAACATGAGAGAACTTACAGAGCCAGTTTTACCCAAGTGTATACATGTTCATGTGAGTGCTCACATCTTCTATTTAGTTTGATCTCATTCAAAGTTAGTATATAAAAGAATATCACGTCACAATTACTCCAACCGAAGAGCCAACGACTGACCTCTCCAAGGAAGATGTGGATCTTCTATTTAGTTTGATCTCATAGAAGAAATTCATCAGCAGTGTTGGCAAACAACGACTGACCTCTCCCAGGAAGAAGATGTGGATTCAATCAACCGGTCAATCTCGTTTGGATGAGTTACGAGGACCCCCTAAAGCTCTGGTCATGTCGATGGAGACTTTTGCCTCCCCCATCAGAGGAAACCGGGCTCCATGGACATCCACAATAACCGTGGACCCAATAGGATTCAATGAAGTAATTCATGTGGAAAAAACAAGAAGCTAACATGACTTCTAAGGCACAGTACTGGTTTCCCACCTGATCTCTTTGCCTTAGTCCCCACCTCAGGGCAAACCCCTTAACTATAGTATAGTACTTTCACTGCTACCCAGTTTTTTTCTTTTTCATATAACACAGTGCATTCAATTGTTGTCATCTTTGCCGACACCAACATGTTCTTTTCCTCCTCACCTTTCTTTAATTTGGCCAATGCAAAAAATGTAAGTATTACTTCCCTATCAACTCTACCTTACTTGTGATGTGGAGAATGTTGCTTGTTTGGCTTGAAGAGCTGAATTCGGCATGAAGTTGAGCTCATAAGCATGTATCCAATGCATACGTATGTATTCCTTTGTCAGCAAAATTGTGCATGGTTTGCACTGTAAAAGACTTCATTGTTAACAAACGCAAATATATAGGTATATATATGTAATGTTAAAACCTTACTTCATGGTTTTCTAGTCCATTTACTGTAGAGATATAGAACACATTCTACCACAACCTCAGTCGATGCCACCAGTAGCTCCAAGCTCGAATGTGAGCAGTTACTGTCTACTCCACCGTCTTTCACCGTGAGCCAAAATAATCTTTTGACCCGAATATCGACTTGGGTCAAACACGATTTTTATTTTTTAGTGAGGTCTAGTGCAGTAATAATATTTTTTATTTGTTTATATATATATCATTCTATAACTATGGGTTTTTAGTTAAGATAATTTGGTGTTTAATTAAGGCTGAAAATTAGTAGTAGCTACTATACATATATCACCGACACAGTAGAACCTTCTCCTTAAGCAACAATTTTTTATTAAGTATGTTAAACAAAGCAAATAATATATATAAGCACCGTCAAGGACTCGTGAAATATTTCTCGTCCCCTTATTTGTGAATATTTAGCTGGGCCCACCGTTGTCATCACCATCTCAACGAGAATTACACATATTTTTTATGGTTCTCAGAATCTTCAATGCAAGTAATAGATTGATTAATTTAATTAAACGCACTCAATAAAAAATTTAATTAATTACCATAGAGATAAAAAAGCTTTTATTGAAATGGTTCTGATTTTTAAAAAAATCAAGCAATGATGCTTCTTTTCTGATTTTATACCCACTCGATTTAGAAATATCCAAATGAGAGCCGGGTTGGCTCAAATAATTATGCATCTTTCCTTGGCTTAATACCTAATATAAGCTCACTTTTCATGTGATTCTCGACCATTAATGACAATTGCTCAAAAACTTGAGATTAGTAATGGCCTCCATTACTTATGAACTGGTAGGTGATTTCAAGTTGACTCTCAAGTTATGTAAGATGCATACTTTTTACCTACATGGAGGGTAAAAATTATAATTATGCAAATCCCATCTTTAAAAATTATATTTTTACTATTAGTATTTTCAGTGCACACAAAATTTTAAAAAGAAGTTTAAAACTGTGAAGAACTTGGCTCTATCAAATTTTTGGGGTACAAAGAATTTTCAAGAGCATGAATTAAAGCAGATCACTAAATTGTAAACACCTAATAATTTGATAAGAGTAAGAATTCCCACACTAATCAAAGTCAATATAACATGGAGACACCAAGAATGAAAATGCAGCTAAAAATGGGTGCAGTTATAATAAGTATGTTGTTCTTCTTATGATTAATAATAACCATGCCATCATCTCTGATAGTAGAGGAGTAAGACAGCAGGTAAGGCTTAAGAGCATGTATTACTTATATATATATATATATATAAAAAGAAGGATTAGTACTCGTTCTCTTTTTTAAAATAAAAAACAAAAGCAGGAATTGGAATTGTTACTGTCATACCCCTAACCTCTGATTTGATCGGCTTCCAGCAGTGGGCAACCGACACCAGCTTCCCCTCCCCCAATTCGCCAATCAATGGTCAGATGACAGGGCCGACCTTTCCTGGGCTAAACCAAAAGAAAACATACAGACGTACATATATATCAGAGCAGGTGATGATGATGTGAATGTAATCCAAGCAGTAAGGAAGAAGAGAGAGCACTGGCGGTGGTGTTGGTGGCCGGAGCGGAGCTAAAAGCCAGCTATTGCCCGGCGGGGGCCACCACGTGACTCCACATACCCCCTTCATTTACACCTTCCCCCTCCATAACGATTCCATATCCTCACCGACTTCGCCTTCACCCTCCGCTTCAATTCACGTCCCAATCATTACCAGCACCGCCTTATGGACTCCGGCGACGTCCCCTCCGGGGGCACCGCTCTGCCGGAGGCGACTCCTGCGCCGGCGACCACTTCCCATCCCAGCACTGCCAGTGATACAGCTAGTGCTAGCGCTAGCGCTAGTGCTGGTGCTGCGGCGGCGGGAGTGACGGTGGCTGTAAACCCGCCGACGACATCTGCCGTGGTATCCGGAATGACATCTAACAGCAGCAGCAGCAGCAGCATCGGCTGGACCGTCGGCGGTGCCGCCGAGTCGGTACGAGTCGCAGAAGAGGAGGGACTGGAACACTTTCCTGGAGTATTTGAGGAACCACAAGCCGCCGCTGGCGCTGGGGAGGTGCAGCGGCGCGCACGTGATTGAGTTCTTGAAGTACTTGGATCAGTTCGGGAAGACGAAGGTTCATGTTGTCGGTTGTGATTTCTTTGGTCACCCGGCGCCGCCGGCGTCCTGCGCATGCCCGCTCCGGCAGGCGTGGGGGTCGCTCGACGCCCTCATCGGCCGCCTCCGCGCCGCCTACGAGGAGAACGGCGGCCGCCCCGAGTCCAACCCCTTCGGCGCCCGAGCCGTCCGCATCTACCTCCGCGAGGTCCGGGAATCGCAGGCGAAGGCCCGCGGCATCCCGTACGAGAAGAAGAAGCGCAAGCGCCACCCCCGCCGCCGCCGCCTCCTGATACCACCGACACCGCCGCCGAGACATCGTCCTCTTCTTTGCCTCCGGCGACTGCGGCTGCCGGCAGTAGTAGCGGCGGAGGTGGCGAGGAGGTTGCCGCGCCTGCGCCGGCTGCGGAGGGTACGTCGAGTTAAGGCTCAGGCGGGCTTTTTTTTTTAATTTTACAAATTTTTTTTTTGAATATTTAGAAAAATAATTATTTCTTTCTTTCATAACATAAAACCATTGATTAAGGTTAATTAGAATAATTAAACATGCATTTTTAAATGACTAAGATTATACATGAAAGGAAAAGTAGAAGCATTTGATCTTCTACCGATTTTTCTTCTTCTCTTTGAAGAGGAGGCGATCGGGGAAGACGGATTATGTAAATGAGATTTGTTGCAGACATAATTTGTAGCTCTAAGAAATATTTTATTTTCCTTTGATGGGAAGTTTAAGGAGGAATACTACTTACTATACATGAAATTTAATTCCTTTTATTTTTATCTTTGTTCTACCTGTTTACTAATGAAATATGAAAACTCAATACTTTTTATCAATTTTATACTGTGGTTAGCACTTCCCTTTTCATTTCCTTACTTTCTTCCTCCTTGTCCTTCTCATTTACTTAATCTCAAATTATTAACCAATTAAGTTGGAAGTTATTGTATCTCATAATCCTGCCAATTTAATTTCTCTTAATAATGCATCTCATTTCATATATCTTCATGCTGTTTATAATTAAAATTGCCATCTTGCTGCTTGTTTTAACTCCTTCCATCTTTGTAATTTAATTTTAGTTTATATTTTTAAATTATTATGAAAAATGCACTCCTTATTTATTCTTCACAGTTGCTCTTCTTATCCCATTTTTTTCATGTTCTCTATTATTCAATTCATTGGCAGTATTTTTTACTTATATTGTAAGAAGGCTAAGAGTCTTTCTTTTCTTTCTAAGCAACAAGACTAGTGTTCTTTTTCCCAAGCAGGAAGGCTAGAGTTGGTTGCATGGATTTCTGACCTATTTCACGAGTTACTAATATAAAACATTCCACACTAAATACAGCCTTCTAGGACAAATTAAACACCAAAGAAAAATCAAGAAATCATTGAATTAAATCAAAAAATTCACTCTTGCCCGGTTATATCGACCCATGTTTAAGAACTTAACTCAAACTTGATTTCATTTTATACAAAAATGAGTCGACTTTAAGTTGTATTATATACCATAGCATATATGGATATATATAATTATTTTCAAGAGTAAAATTGCGAAGCTAAGTTTACAAAAAAAAACTGGTAACTATAATATTTAATTTGCTTCTTTTTTTCAGATGAATATTTTAGTTGTCTCACCTCTTTAATTTCCTCGTGATATCCATTGTTCTTAGAAATCATGTGTTTGGTATTTCATGATCGGCTCATTGAATAACGCCTGCGCGATTGGAGAAATGAGTCGCCACCAACTTCCTAATTTCATTGCCTTTGTTTTCCTTCATTATTGATCTGTCAAAAACTGCTAATGTTCATGGAAATGATATCCCTGCACTCCATCCTTACTCATGAAGCACCCATTTTTTTATACTCTTTAATAACTCAGAATAATAGTGATCTTCACAGCCCTATATTTTTTTTATCATATTCATGAAATTAATAACTAGCCATTTTTGCTAGATATGATGTATAGAACAACGTTTTCTTATATATATTCAATGTAGATATCATATGAAATGGATTATTAGGAAGGGGGTAACGTTTAGCACTTGTATTATTTGACCAACCTCCCCCTCCAAGCTATGGAAAGAGACAAGCAGCCAACTCCAATTTTCTGATCTTTGATTATTGCGATATTTTAGTAGTAAGGTGTGGATACACACCGAATCACTCCCAATCACTATAATCCAAAAAGCTTCTCTTTGTTAGAACTTAGAAGCCGTGGGTATAACGCAATAATTTTACGGTTCCACTTTGATCATTTTACATGGTCTTAGTTAATTACTTGTTACTGAGACAATTGATTTTCTCCGTTTTCTGTCTATTCTTGATGCTGAACCGTGGTTGTTTATTTTAACAAAACTATGTCCATATTTCATTTTATTATTGCATGATTAATCTTACGTTTGTGATTGTATTTATCGAGTTATGAATTTCTTTCCGCGAAGAAAATAATATGCGTGTATAATTCGGATTCTAATTTTTTACCTTGGAAATATTTCCAGGGACCCGTACATATCAAATAAGGAACATGCATATGATGTTGATGTTAAATTTCTTCTCGTTTTTCCTTCCTTGGAAGGTTGCATCAAACAATTGATAATATGGTTTAAAAAAAGAATTAAATATTGTAAAAATTTTCATCTTATATTTCATATATTGATTTTGAGGTGAATATATATATATATATATATATATATATATATATATTTGCAAAAGTAATCAATTTGTTCTTGACAAAATTCATTGCCATGCTTATCCAACATACAACTGTTGAGATCATGAAGGATAATAAAATAATCATTTTACATTTACTTTTAATTAATAATCCACCTTATACATGCACTACTACATTTTTAAATTTTTGGTGTGGGTATGCCCTTTATTTTGTCTGATCTCAAATATATACATACATATATGTATGTATATATTATTATTATTATTATTACTATGGCTAATCACATCATGAATACTTTTCATGACACTAACGTTTCTTTTGTTTTATATATGATAAAGGATAATACATATTTCTTCCATGATATGATTTCAATCTGATCTTTCAAAATAAGTAAGAATCTTATCTCAAATATATATAAGCTTTTAAGAATAATTTTTTCTTTGAAAAATAGAGGAAAGGTATTGAATAACTAAGGGACTTAAGGGCCTAAGGTTGCCAAATTTATATGCATCAATTTCTAAAAGAAAGATAAAGCCTGCAAATTGTTTTTATTCTTGTCTTTTTTTGTTGGTGAAAGAAAAACAAGATTCTTGCCTTCTTTAATTCTGTGGTGTGAAAAGCCATCCTGAGAGATTAGGTTTCAATATATGTTCCCTTAAATTTGATGATGGGGTAAGGTGTTAAGAGGAATAATGTTGCGGCTACAGAAGCCGATCACATCAACCTTCAATGTCCTGCGACACTCTCGGTTTACATTCAAGAACAAGATTTTCTTGTGAAAAGATTTTTTACTCAGATTATATTTTAAGATTTTTTATATGAATAATAATAATGATAATAATAATTTAAACCTATTTTTTTTATAATTAGCACCAAATTCCTAAGAGCCATAAGAAATATCCCTAAGTATCCATAGCAATAGATTTGTAGGCACACCCTTATATTATCATTATCTTATTACATGTTTCACACGTATAAATTATCTTTAAAAAAAATGCTTACCCATTTTTTCTCTCAAAAATAAATATACAACTTTCACCTACTTATTAATTAATTTTTTTAAAGAATTTGGAACTAGATAATAAGATAAAATTAAAAAATAAGTAATCCCGACTCAATTTCTTAAGGGTAGATGATACTTTCTACATAAATAATATTTAAAAGTATGTAAATATAAGAAAGTAGGTAACATTTACTCTAAACAAATATTTTTTTCTAAATACTTCTTTTCTTTAAAACTCTATAATTACAACTTTACAAGTGAGCAGCAAGGGGCATCTCATGGTTGTTGGATGATCTAAAAATGTTTTTTTTATTGAAAAAAAAAGCAGTGCAAGTTAAAGGTTAAAAACCTTATCAAAGGGCAAGTAAAAAGGCTTACATATATTTGATAAGATGGGACGTGGAAAGTGAAGATCACATCCCTTGTCTCCTGCCCTCTTCCTCTCAACCAGTGCTCGAAGGACATATTCGAGAGAGAGAGAGAGCGAGAGAGTTGGGAATTTTATTAAAAGATGGGGACATCGTCTAGTCTTGTCCATACCTGTTTATCTTTGACTGAATGTACCCTCCAAAGAAAATATTCTCTACTTATTTTTCTTTTCCAAAACAAAAGAAGAAAAAAAATCCACCATATTTTCCCCTTCCAAAAAACAAAAATTACATTTTCCCTCACTAAATAAGCTCACCATTGCATTTATTAAACGAAATTATCACCCAAAAAAGGTGGGTCTTTTAGATAATTCATGAGAATGTTCTAAACTAATCACATTAGACTTTGCATCAAAAGATCACATTATTAAGGTGTCTAATCAATTTTGGAACTCTACTCCAATTATTTCATCTTTGTTTAGGTTCAGAAATGCCAGCATTGTTGTCATTTGAACTTTATATTCTATTATCTTACTATATGCCAATTTTCAGTGTTTTTTTTTCTTTTCAAAATGCTTTTTTTTAATAATCTTATGGGGCCTCTCTCCAACTCTTCCATTCATTGAATTCTCCATTGAGAGTTTGATCATTCAACAGCCCCACCCCTCACATTTATATATTAATATTATGATTATTATCCCATTCCTCAAGATTGGCCACTCTAACCCATTCATTGGATCATACACCTTTCACTGGGTTGCAGCCTCCCCTTTATATTTTTTATTGCACTAGTATTCAGACTAAAAAATCCATTAATTTATTACTTGAAAACAAAGTATGGATATTCGATACAGTCAGCATTGCCCACTAGTTCTTTTGCAAAAATTCAGTAGATTAAGTGTTACTTTGTCAAGGTACGCCTACAATGAATTTGGTTCGTTGCATTCGGATATTCAGATCTGCATTGACCTTTGTTTTATCAGCTTTAATCTTCAACTTTTGTTATCAAAGTAAATTGGTATCAAGGGGGATGACTGAACCTTACAGAAAAAAACATATCACATGAGTTTTTAAGAAGCATTTGCCTTTTCTTATTGCCAATCCTTCTCCTTTCTTTCCTTCAAACTGATTTCAACCAACAAACTACCACCTATTCATCTTCCGCCTCATCCAAAAACGACAGATATCCTCGTCCAGAATCCAAATAATTACAAATGGCAAAAGTTCAATCACCAAATACTATACTTGATGCAAACCCTTTTTACCTGGGATCCACAATGCACAAGTAAAACTAGCAAACTACAACATAATTGAAATTGTCATCAATATATAAGAGAAAGAATTGGGTCAGAACGCAAAATCCTTTAGTCATGTCATCTTTTTAGTCCATGGGAAATAAGTAGATAAAGAGCCTACGCATAGTGGGATTTAGTAGCGTCCAAATAAGCAAAATATGCCAAGTTCTCATCTAACTAGACTAAATCTCAACACAGTGAGGACATGGGACTAATGCATCACAAGAATCCACTATAGGTGGGACAAGTAAAGGTGGAATTGTTGTTTAGATCAAGTTGCATAGTGCCAATCAATCAATCAATGATGGGATTCCATTTAAAACAGTTGATGACACAACCATTACCTTTTTTTATTTGAGGCCATAAAATAATGTCCATACTCTGAGCCTAAAGGCATACAAGTAAACAATAAAAAACTGTTCATCCATGGGGCAAAAATTTTTGTCTGGAAAAAAACACCTGTTGCACTTCATTTAATCCATGTCGAAGATCTCTTGCAATTTGCACACAAGCTGTCATAGTACAATTCGTCTTGATAGAGTTTGAGGCAATATGTGATCTACTGGCAGCATATCCAACCTAAAACCAAAACAAGCGAGGATGTTAGCTCACTCTAGTATATATGGTGTTAAACAGAGATCAACCGTCATTAATTTCTGGAACTATAAATATGGAAATAAGCTAACAGCACTCTCAGTCAAAAAGGACATGCAAATATGTTCGTCACATGTTATAAACAGGAATAAGAGAGCAGCCAAAAAAGACATGGAATCATGTTCGTTATATGTTTTAGGTTAACTAATATATATATGGATCCAAATATTGTTCTGGAGACAAGAACAATTAAATCCAACAACATTGCGAGTCACCAAGTTGCAGATATTAAGCAGGAGACGAAATTAAATCCTTCACCAAAGAGAAATTAACGTGTAAAATAGAAAAGTGGAAAACTTTCTACCCCGTGCAGGGCGTTTATCATGGCTTGGCGAGGAGGAAAATTTATCTTTCCACGGCTAGCAACCTACAAAAAATGAGTTTAAGAAACAGTAACTAAGTGGTAGCCTATTAATATGGAATATTTATGAATGATTGAGTCGGAAAAATAGTCCAAAGGTCAAAGCAAGAACCTCATCTAATTTTATAAAGCCACAAGGTAGCAGAGGATCACTTTCATCGATCATTTGTGTCAAAAGCTTTTCTTGATTTGCCTGTCTTCCCGGTCGACTACTTTCTATCCATCCCCATTCTTTAGCTAAATTCAGCATGTCATTCACATAAGCTCCTTCATGCTAAGGTCCAGCCCAAAGAGGGCCTGACACAACCAGTGGATGAGAAACCTAAAGCAACCACACAAATGGTTATTAAGAACAAGAATTAAATTTAAACCACTATCAGTTATGTCATTAGTCCAGGCTTTTACATAGAAATTTGATGACAATGAGTTCAGGTAAACTCTAAATGTGTGTACACACGAGGAATGCTCCTCAATCAGAAGTAGCTGGTAAATTATTTGAAACATTTATTTGAACTAGGACAGCCAACCTTTTCACGAGCAGAACATCTTCCCGAGCTTTGATCAGGAGAATGATTGAGAATTTCCACAAAGATGACAAGAACCAGTAAAGCCGTAATGCCTGCAACCTTCCAGCCATTTTCAATGCAATTCAATAAAAAACCATTGGGCGTACTGTAACAAAGACCTACCTGCTATCAGGTAGCTTGCCCCGATTTACTTGCAGAAGCACCCTAAAAGGAACTGAACAATGACAAAAATTACATTATTTGAGAACAATGCAATTAACATGTCAATCAATACCATGAAGAAAAAAATAAAACATTGATTTTGCAATACATTTTGTGGGGAAAACTCCTACTCCAACTAACTAAATAAAATGTAAGAGCCATTCAATACAACTTCAATGAACAACATAAGAATGCTTACTCAATCGCATAGTTCAATGCTCAGTAGCAATAAGCAACAATATATGAAGAATAACTGCAAAAATATGCTAGTATAACCTTTCTGTTCTATGATATAACAATAAACAAGTAACAACAACGTACGACGAATAACGCAAAAAAGCTAGTTATAGAAAAAAATAGGTGAGAAATTTGAAAAGCTTACTGCTGAGGACGACGCCCACCGGAAGAACACCCGTCGGTCGAAGTGAGATAGAGCAAACCCCCAAAACTCCAAGCATCAAACGCCGGCCGAAGAAACGCCGAATCACTCTCCAACGAGTCGATATCGATGAAATCAAAGAAGTCTCTTTGCAGAAGGCTCTCCGACATTACCCGGTTCGCGTCTGAGTGCGTCAACACCCACCGCTGCCGCCCGTCCTGCCCGAAGCGAGTTTGCTTCCCAAGTTGTCATTGACGGTCCGCCGAGTCTCGTCGTTGGCGTCGTTGGCCCAGACGAAGTCGGCGCCGGACTGGGCAACGTAGCGGAAGGAGCGAACGCCGCAGCCGCACATGGCATCGTGGAGGTGAAGCGGCGGTGGAGGGAGGCGGCGAGGACACCGAGGTCCCGACCGGATGCGCTCTCCAGGCGGAAGAAGGAGTCGCCGGCGTCAAGCTCGATGCTTCTCTCAGTGTAGAGGGCCGAGGGAACCAGGGGCCGGGCACGTCGGGAACGGGTGGTGTTTAGCTGGTGTTACTGCGTTGATTTACGGGCTACATCCATACCTAATGTTTGTAAATTGTTTTTAGCTACGGTGAATTCATGAAACGGTAATCGGGACTATTTTAGTGGAAATAACTTGCATCTATTAACGTCTGTAGTGTTAACCAAATATTGATGTTAGGACGTGGAATACGGATTCAGATTCTAAGGAGTAGAATCGAGATATCGAGCTTAGCGAGTGATATGTTCGGTTACTTGAGTAAGCTTATTGGGTCACAAAGAGAGTATACCGAGTATTGAGTAGGGATGATGAGCATCAAAATTAGAAATCTCAAAATATTAAGTGTTGAATACAAGTTACGGATCATAATCGAGTGTTAATGGGTGGAGTTATCAGAGTACGCCAAAGAGTGGTAATCGATCATACAAAGTAGTGAGTTTACAACTTGACTTACGATGACTAGTTGTTGGGAATGAGAGCAAGGTACAAACAATGAGACGAGCTCAATTGAAGGTTTTTATTTGGGTGCTAATTTCTTGACTAAGAGTTGTGTGAGAATTACTCGGGTATAGAATTTGCAAAAGGATATTAATATTAGTATGAATTATTGATCAATAAAAGCTGATTCGAGGATATTGGTATTGGAGATTGGTTATTAGTATTGACTGGTAATTGAATATCAGTATACGGTGTTTGTTGTTGTTTGTGGTGCCTAAGTGTTGGGACTTGACCCATGAAGTAGGTTTGGAGGATTTGTTGATTTTGGTGATCGGTTAACCGCTAGGTTGTAATTGTGATTAAGTAATAAGAATAGTATTTGCGAGTTGATTTTGGGAGTTTATCCTTTACTTTGCAAATTGTAGAAGACTGAGTATTTTAGGGGGTTGAGAATATAATGCATAGGTGCATGATTTAGGACAAAAAATTTACCCTAAAATCAACTCTATAACAGCTGGTGACATCATGTTTTCAGACACATATCTGGCCAGTTGAATTACAAGTTCGAGATCACAGCCCAAAACCATCTATTCTATACTTATTATTCACTTGATTTTAATAATATATATTTGACATTTTATTTTGATTTTGAAAATGAAGATGTTCATTTGTACTAATATTTAATTTTGATTTTTTTATTTACCTAAAGAACATTGCGGAGAAAGCAATGCATGCCCTTCACTACAATAAATTACTACATTATGATTTTTACAACTAATTTTTTTATTAAAACTTTTTTAAATAGATTAACAACTTCACATACTATATTATAAAATTATTTAATACTATTAAAATATATCAATAGTACATTTGAAATGATGTATTAAAACTACATAAAACTAATATTTATTTAAATAATTTTCTTATATTCATAATTTTGAATCCAAATCCTACTTTAATGGGCTAAGAACCTATAGTCATGGTCATGTCTAAATGTTGGTGACTATAATCCACCACTTAAGAAAATGGGGCAATCTGGATATTGAATTGTAAGTCTGGGACTTCATAGACCCGTGTTCTTATCTATCGTTCAAAACCACTTAATCTCTTTCTAAAAGTAATTGAATATCCCTCCCTAATTTCTCGAAGGGCCCCATATAAAAATTACAATTTTGATTGGAATCGTTTAATTAGAACAAAAATTCTTCTATGTATATACATAATAATAAAAACATAAGATTGTCCCTTTTAAATTATCTTAAATTTCAATTATTTAAAAGTTGAAAAATGATCTTAAAATTTTGAGTTTAGGGTTTGGTTTCAGGGTATTCGAGGTCAAATGCATCAAAATTAATCGAGTCGATATCAAACATCTATACTCAAAACTCACTCAAATTTTTTGAGTTGAACTAAAACATATGTTTAGCTTGACTCACTTGCTCATTTAATAACCTTGCATTTGTATGATAATAATAATAATAATAATAATAATAATAATAATAATAATAATAATAATAATGGTGTAACACCCTAAATCCGGTCCACGCTTGAGAACGGAACCAGCATGTTGCTGGGCCCCGATTAGGTCAACTAACTCGAACCTAACCATTGTGGATTCAATCTCTGGCGTCTTAAGATGAAGATACAACTCGTCAATGCATGGATGAATGCACAAACCCTAACATGGTACTACATGAATGACATGCAATCTAAATTATACACCATCACAATTACGATCAAAATCGATGAAAATTCTGAAATAAAACAGACAAGAATTTCCCCTAAAAGTGCAATTAGGGTCACCCTGTCAAAATACTATATATAAACATATATGCAAATATGTATCTATATATCACGCAACTTCATTCACACAATCTGATATACTGTTTACTCACTCTAAAGCTTGGGTCTCAACCCACCACGCTCCTGCTGCGCAATCTATTCATGTTTCACATTCTGTCATCGTGTCTTAGCATTCAATCATGTCACATCATCATATCATTGCATTTAATCATATCCTATCATGTCTTAGCATTTCACAACATTCACAATATAATAGCATCATAAATAGAATATTAACCACTCTATCGACTGACATGTGTGCAAGTGACAACAGTGCTCCTCCGTCCAAGCTGGCTCCTCCAACTCGTGATTATTACCTACATATAGTATAAAAACACGTCAGTAACAAGTGTTACTGGTCCAGAAAATAAAATAACTATAACAAGCTGGCTATGAGAGCAAACTCTCATATGAAAGAAAACATCATATACTCCACGTGAACACTCTGAAGGGCACTACTGAGGAGCCACTGGGCTGCAGACCCGGTAGCATCCCGAACTTACTGATCTGCTGCTGCTGATGCTGCTCTCGGCATTTTCTTACTTCATTTTCTAGTCTCAAATCCTAAGCCCTCTCCTTACCTCCATATTTCTCCTGGCCTTGAGCACGAAGGCCGAGTACTCTCAGGCAGTCGCCTTTAGTACCCTTTGAACCACAAGTCCGGACATGCGCTATACTAAACAGTACCCGTAAACCTCCACGTTCTCCGGGTGTGAGGAACTCAAACGCGGAGTTGTCAGGATCCCTCGGGAATGGAACAGTCCGCTGGCACTAATCCAGAGCCCGCTTTGACTGTCACGACATCCGCTCATGGTACGTGCAGTTGGTTTCTCCATCTCTCGTCTCACTGAAAACTGCGAAAACTACTATATATATAGGGCTGGGTAGGGATTTATATAATAGGCCCGAAGGCAACTTGTGGTGGATCTTGTTTTCGAAATCATCCTCAAGGGATCTCATCCTCAAGGGGTTATTAATCCGAAAATCTGTTCGGCTAGATGGCCCGAGTTAAGTGGGATCCGATAAAACGCCACTTAACCCGTCCTGCAAGCATTAAATCAAACATACAATAGAAGAGAGTAAAAATAGAGTCGAGTCCTAAACGGACCTGGTAGAAGCTCCAAGCGTGTCATCGCGCCTAGGCGGCGAGCTCCTACTCCGTACCTACACATCAAAACTAAATACTAACGCCCGCTAACTAAATGATGCATCAAACACAATGAACATCACACACAATTCAATCATCAACATCCAGCAACAGTTAAATAATCATAAATGTAAATAATTCTAACTCATCCTATTCATACCAATTTTATTGTGTTTTTCAAGGTTACGTCCTGATCACTTATCATGCTGAGACTCGATCTACCTCATTAGATCACTTAACCTTCATTCTCAATTAATTGCATCATGCAATCATCATTTCATTCATAGTCATATATTTATCCTAACAACTAACCAATTCTAGCATGTTATGCTAACAATCATCATCAATTTTAAATAATCAAATCGGAGGTAATTATACCTCACGTCGTTGGCAATCGGCGACGGCTAGGGTTCCGTCGCGCGTCTCGAAGCTTCGAATTCGGCGCTCATCGGCGTCCGAAGTTCGATCGGGATCGACTGGATGAACTCTTCGAAGATCCGGCGAACTCCAGCGAATCCGATTTTTCGGCAATTTTCCGGTTCAGCGTTTCAGTAGTTTTCCGGCAGCTTCCGGCGGTTTTCCGGCGACAGTCGCCGGTGGCATCTACTGGCCGGAAAGTGGTCATATTGGGTACCATTGGAACCGGCTCGGCGAGCCTGACGCATCTACGGCATCGACATGGTTGGCGGAGGTGGCGCTCTCGTCGAAAAATGGCTAAAACAGGGCCGGTGGTGATGGGTAGCTAGATTCGGCCAGCCTGGGCGGCGATGGCCTCCTCTCCGGTCAGGGAAGGTCGCTGGGTGGTCGAGGGTGTCGAGGCTAAAGCTAGATCGCGGTGGTGACGGTCACCGGCGGCGCGATCGGCAATGCGGCACAACCCGGACGCAACGCTAGAGGTGGCGATTCCGGCGTCGCGACAGCCAGACAGTGGCCGGGGTTGGTCCGTGGCGGAACGGCAACGCCGTGGCAGGGCTAGGCGGTGATGATCGGCGGCCAGGTCGCGTTGGCGGTGGCAACGGTGGCACGCATAAGGGAGGCGTTGGGAAGGGTTTTGGGAAGAAGAGTGTCGGGAGGGGAGAAAAATAATTGGGTGGCAATTTCGTAAATAAGACTTGACTCAAGCTTCGGCTCGAGTCGAGTATAATAACTAAGTCGTATTAAATCCTTAAAAAATTCACAAAAATCAAGGAAAATCCCGTAAAATCAAATAAACACCAAAACATTGTAATGATGTGCTCTAGAACTATTAACCCACCCAAACTGCCCATAACGCATCTTAACGCGGTAAACGGCCTAAAATTAATTCTACAATCCACTATATATAAAAATAAACAAAAGTAACTGGCATACTCTCATATATTCCGATAACTCATTCTGCATCTGCTGTGTTCACGACGTTATCATCATATACTTGTGTATGCATGACCCTCATAGTTTATACAGCACGACTGGCGTCGGCTCAGTACACGTGTTTTGAAACTAACTTGACTCAAAAATAACGGTTGAACCGACCGATTTTGAATATAGAACTCTAACTCAAATCATGGGTTTTACAATAATAATATAAGATCACCCTTTTAAAATTATTTTAAATTTTAATTATAATATTTCATTATTACATGAAACCAAGCATAAACCATCCACATAATTATTATGAAAAAAATTTTATTATTAAAATTTATTGAGAAACGAAAGAAAAAAAATGATGCAACTAAATACCCTACAAAAAGAAAAAGAAAAAACGGCAGGCGCTAGTCGGACATGATTCGGGCCCATGCGCATCACAAAAGCGCGAAGTCGGACCTTTCTTTCTTGCCGGGCAAGGAATCGCCGTCTTCTCTTCCCTCCCACACCTCCTCCCTCGCTTCGCGTCGCTGCGGTTGGGCGACAATGAGGGACAGCCCGTCTTCCTTCTCCCTCACCACTTTCAGGTCTCGATTCTCTCTTCTCTCCGACTCCCACCTCTCATAATTTGCGCCGTTCTATGATATGCTAATCCGATTTTTTTTTTTTTTTTTTTGTGGCGGGTGTTCTTTTTGTGCAGTCCGTCGGGGAAGCTGGTCCAGATCGAGCACGCTTTGATGGCCGTTGGTGCCGGCCAAACGTCTCTCGGGATCAAGGGTATTGTGTGGTTGCTTTTGTTTGCGCTGTCTGTAAACTGTTTGATCTACGAGCTGTTTGTAGGTTTCTTTCGCGCCTGTCGGTTTATGATGCTGTAGGACACATGTTCGTCGTTGGACTTTTTATATTCTGTGAAGTGGATGTATCATATGATTGTGTAGTGTGAGGGAAAGGATATCTGTTAGTGTTGGTATAGCTGGTGGATGTGCAGGTTTGATGTTGTTGTGAAAAATATATAAAATATTGAACATTGAATTTTGTGCTCTAGTTTGTTTGTAATTGCTTCAGAAACTGAACTGATTAGCTTTGTGCATTTTTGAAACTACAGCTGCTGATGGTGTTGTCATTGCAACTGAGAAGAAGTTGCCATCCTTGTTGGTTGACGAGTCTTCGGTAAGTGCAAAACGCTACAAACTCTTTAAATTTCTATTCTGGTTGTAGTGGAAGAGTGGTACACAGTCTTGTAGGACAAGGTGTTTCTCTGTTTTATATATTTTGGTCGATTGGCCTGGCTTCTGCCTATATTAGTTTGATTATCTTGGTCATTTCCGATTTCCGACAGAAGTTGTTCTGTTTCTGTTGGAACTTGAAACTCCTCTGAGTACGGTAGGTGTAGGTTGAGGATACTAAAAGTAGGCATATGATACGTTTTGGACCACACCGTCTCTTCTGCCACATTCCACCCTCTCCCTATTTTTTGGTGCTTGATATGTTGACATTTTTTGTATGACTTAGCCTTTTTAATTTACTAACATGGATCTTGATCAATAGCCCTGTGTCCTCCTATAATCTTTGGGAAGAATGCTAGTGAGTGTCTAGTTAAAAGTTCAGTTAAACCAGGTCAAGTCAGGATTTTGTTGCATTAGTTCTAACACATTTCTTGTGTCCAATCTGTTAAATGTGTTGTATATGAGGAACAATGTCCTTCTCATTTTATTGTAATTGCAGGCGCAAAAGATTCAGCTCTTGACACCGAATATTGGAGTTGTTTACAGGTTTGTGTTTGTTAAGTTTGTCCCAATTTTGCATATGCAACCATGATTAATATGAAGGGCATTAATTGTATGCTTTGGTTAATAAAAAGTTGCCTGGGGGTTTGCATATTTTGTATGCATTTCTATACACCTCAATTAACATAAAATAGGTAAATGTTATTATGGTGGTCGTGATTTTTTGTTTGTTTATCCTCTTAGATATTTTCCATGGCGTTAATGCTTGGAACAGGTGACATTGCTATTCTACATAGTTTACGAAGTTACCATAGACTTTTGTCAAAATTGTTTGTTTATGGTGTTTTTTCACTTAAAATTGTGTTTAAGCCACTTTTTCCGTGAAAAGGTTTAATCATTGATGAAAATTTGTTTTTTCTGAGCTTTTGTACGCTTCTTTGCTGCTTCTACGAGCTTTGCCTCTTTTTAATGGTTCGTTGTTTGAGTTCATACGATAAGTTTCTAGTTCTTTCAGTAATCTCGTGGGTATCAGTCTCCATATGACTGGCCTTGTTCCTAGAGGACATCATAAGGCTGAAAGTAAGCTTTCTTCACTGTCCTTTGTGACTGTTATATTTTTGGCATTCTGTTAGTCGCTAGTTAAACATAGATATTCTCTGTTTCAAGTTTTAGCTTTAGTGTTGCGTGAGTGGAAATATTGGTTGTTTTGCACAAATGACATTTATCATAGGAAGTGATGATTTTGCTCTCAATAATAATTCAGTTTGATTTGATTCTCTGGCGACTTTTTTTTGATATGCTTTGTTTAACTTTCTGTGCCCTTGCATTTGCATGTGCAGTGGGATGGGTCCCGATTCTCGTGTTTTGGTTCGGAAAAGTCGACAACAAGCTCAACAATATTTCAGACTTTATAAAGTATGCCTTGATTTGATTTTTACTTGCAAGTATCAATTGTAAACCAGTAATAGTAAATGGGTTCTTCTGCATGTAAGCAAGGCAATATCTTTTTCTGATGACCCATTTGAATATAAAAGCCATTTTAGTTTGTGCATATGTCTCATTTATGTTAGGTTGTACTTAGCTTGTTAATTATCTTTCTTGTCAAGCTTGTATCATTCAATCTCAGCTTATGTTTCATTCCTCCTATCTCATCTGATGTTATGTTCTACGTAAGTTGCATATTGTTTCAGTTAGTTTCTTGAATGGCTAAAATACTTTGTATTTTGTGATTTTAGGAAAGAATTCCTGTTACACAACTTGTGAGGGAAACATCTGCTGTTATGCAGGAATTTACTCAATCAGGGTAACAATCTTTTGTCTAGAATTTGGTTCTTCGTATGCTACATGTGAAGCGAAAATTGAACTCTTGAAACTCAAATATATTTGACTAATATCTCCTATAATTTTTGTAAAACATGCTTGCTAAATAACTGAGTCAGGTACTCTTCAAGGTACACAAGCATTTTCACCTTTTTTTCACGAAAATATTTTAGTTATTGACTGATCATTATCAGTTGATCAGTTATTGTATATAACGTTTTTCTTAATGCTATGTTACCAATTATACTTGTATTGAGCTGTATAAATTTGTGAATCGAACTTCATATAGATTACACTTAATCATTATTGCGACGCTTGAAACCAATGTTTGGGTAGGAAAGTATATCATTGCTATTACCTTTTGCAGAGGGGTACGACCTTTTGGAGTTTCACTACTTATAGCTGGATATGATGACAATGGTCCGCATCTAATTCAGGCGATCTTCTACCCTGTACCATGAGTGAACTGTTATTTTTCGGTTGATTTCATATATTGAAATTTGTTTACTTATCAATAGGTTGACCCATCAGGTTCCTACTTATCATGGAAAGCCTCTGCAATGGGAAAAAATGCTTCAAATGCTAAGACAATTCTCGAGAAAAGGTAAAGGAAATCAATTCTATCTCAAGTTATCGTTTTATCCCAAGCCATGGCTTTATGGATTATGTTCTTTTCAGTTTTTACTTGCCATTTGGTCTCTATTTTTCAGATGCTCTGACGACTTGCTTCTAGAGGATGCTATCCATATGGCCATCTTGACTCTTAAAGAGGGGTGTGGCATGATTTAACATCAGCTGCGGAAGATAATTTTATTTCCTTTTCTTTAGGCTGTTTATTGTGTTAATTTTGTTCTCGACAGGTTTGAAGGACAATTTTCCGGGAAAAACATTGAGGTTGGGATAATTGGAGCTGACAGGAAATTCAGGCAAGTTTTTTGTATTCCTGTGGAATGATGGTTTCCTGCTGCAAATGAAGTCGTTTAATTGCATTTGATTGCTGGGACTGGCCAGCATGAATGTTGTGCATTCGTGAGAGCCAGCCGTTTCTTGATTCCACCTGCAGGCCTTAATTCAAGCATTTCTCAGATTTCGTAATATTCCTTTGTTTTTGTCTTGCAGATTGTTATCCCCAGATAACATTGAGGACTACTTGCGGGAGGTGGAATAGTTTTGATTTATGTTGAAAGCATCCTTCTGTAGTCCCGAGCTGTACAAACTCCCTAGTACAGAGATTGGATCTTTTCCTATTCGACTTTCAGGTCATGCCTGAACAGACTCTTATTTCTCACACTCAAATACATTAGACTGGAAGTGTTTTTGAAGGCATATTACTTGGAAGTTGTAGTCCACAAACGCACAAACATCAATTTGAGTTTCACATTTCTATTAGAGCTTGGTTTTATGGTAGAAACATTGCTAGGCCAAGTAGTATGAGGAATCTTACTTGACGAGATGTATAGAATGTCTTGTAAGATCAACCAAAATGAATGTGATGAAAAAACAGCTAGGACGAGTAGCCTTCAACGTGCATTCTCCGTGAACATACCACTCGACCGACAATCACACTGATGTCGTCCAATTTGCCACCTGTGGACAAATATGATAATTGTGAACATATGAACACAAATATTTTGCATTATACCTCATGCGAGGGAATGACATTTACAACTCTTACATGAATGAAATAAAAATTGGATAGGACCCAGAAAAAAAAGAAGAAAGAATAGGAACTAACAAAAAAATAAAAAGAAAATAAAATTATAATAATACATATTGAATGGAAATAATAATAATAATAATACCAAAAAAAAGATCAGAAAGTGGCCATTGTATGACTATACAAAATTAATACCTATTAATTGCATTCCAAGAATTTTCTTCCACAGTGGAACATCAAAACCCTGCCAAAGGAAATCATTTGTAAAATGCATTATCCTAGGCTACAAACTTGAGAAATTTATCAAAAATATGGCTTCTTCTCAATGTAAGCAAATTTCATTGAAAATTGAATGTTGATACCCTATTTCTTGCTTCCAACGAGTATGGAGAATCGAAACTTGCATCCCCGAGTGATAGCTGGCTAAGTCAGCTAAGACCTTTGCTACAAAGAAAATTGAGTTTCCAGTTCAAGCTAAGCAAAAATTATATCTTTTCAATGCTCGTACATAAAATAAGCCAAACAGATGAAAACTTACCAGCTTCTGCAACATCTTTGTGCTGGACAATGGCAGACACAATTTCATGGTCGAATACATTATCAAAGAGTCCATCAGAACCCATCACAATTGTATCACCCTCCGCCACATCAATAGCATAAACCTAAAAGAATGAGAGAGGTAACTCAGAAGAAATAACAAATGAAATACCAGTCCACAACACAAGTGATTCTGAAAATTTCTGTAACTGATTTGAAGAAATGAACTTTGATACCAATTTGCCATTTTCCCATAAATAGAAATATCAATTTAAAATCAGAAAATACAAGTTAAGTGAAGGTCTTTCTCACTTCTCCATTTAAATCCAAGAATAGTACTTACCTTAGCATCCCGACAAGTTTGTCCGTTTATTTCGGAGCTCAACTGATAAGGACAATCAAAATAATGCTCTTGAGGAACAGTAGAAAACATTACTTTTCCTGCATAATGGTGAAAAAAATCATGGAGACATACATCTTAAACTTACAAAATTTTCAAAAATTAAAATCACTTACTGTTTACCTCCTCTAATAAGCTTCAATCCACAGTCTCCCACATTTGCAATTTTTAGCATTCCATTTTTCTCCAGAATGGCAGCAATTCTATGGTCACAACATGACACTGAATCATAAAACTCATCATCTAGCTTCAATTCCATTTGTCTAGGTGCTTATACATCATGACATGCCCATTCTCATGGATTCTTTCAGATGAATGTAGGATAAGGAACGAGTTGCTCGGATCAACTTCAACTTACACGGTAGCCGAGCCTACAGATGAGGTAACCGCATGTGCCCTTCCCATCAGAGTCTGAGGATCATAACTTACCTTCACATAAAAAATAAACTAAAGACGATTGCAGGAATAATTAAGAAACCCAGCACCTGGGTTTAACAGTAACGTATTGGCATAATTAATGATTCAATAGCTTCCTGCAACTAAGAAGACTCGTCATCAAAGGACTGCACTCGAAATACCTCATCCTTCTCAATCAAACGAGACAAATTACTCATCAGCTCTCTAGGAAAACGTGAGGGATCAACATTTTCTTCTGCCCACCTGCAGTCCTAAATCAGTTGGAGAATGGAGTGATACAATTGTTGTTACATGTGAGAATGAAATTCCTGCCTCAAAATGACAAGCAGGGAACGCAACTTTCAAATTCTATAGTCCATTTATTATTCAGAAGATAAGATGATGCTAGCGGTAAAAAAATTCAAGGCCCTACACATTGCTGGCAGTAAAAATAAAAATAAAATGATGCTTAATTTGTAAAGCTTCATTGGAAAGTTCTGTTTAACAATCCCTACGTCAAGAACTAAAGTTAGGCTCCAATGGAGGGTATGTCCTAAGTCAATAAATCGAAGAAGGGACTGATTGATTGTAGACAAGATTCCTACCCAGAGACTCCATCAGCTACCGCAATAACTCCACCTCTATAACTACCGACAAAAAATGCATCTTCGCCACCTTTATCAACCTTCAGAAAAGAACGAGCATTTTCAGCAGGGAGCATAATAATTCAAATGCTATTCTGTAAATTATAAAGAAGGTACACAGTTTACAATCAGTAAAATTCATACAAGAGTGCAGGTTTTTCAATAGGAAAGTCTGGTGCTACCTTTCTGGGGTGTGGTATGAGGTGACTCCCAACTGACAAACACAGTTCTGACCTACAACCATGAGGTATTGGCTTAAACATCATCGGTATAAAGATGGGTAGACTCAGAAATGGTCATGACATAGCGTTCTTCATTCTTCGACCATATAGCCAAAAAGTTGGCAATACAGGATGCAAAAAAATGCCAATTTCTATAGTGGAATTCAACAAAAGAAACAAGAGAGAGAGAAAGAGAGAGAGAGAGAGAGAGAGAGCAAGAAAAGCATACAAAGGCTGTTCTTCGGATTGGGAAGGAGACTCAATGCAGGCGATAGAGCTGCTCTTCGTCTTCTTAAATGGAAACAGACGGCGGCGGGATTGTTGGTAGGAGATTGGAAGGAGGAGGAAGCGAGCGGAGTAACGAGCAGGCCGGATTCCGAGGAATGGAGCGGCCATAATCCGCCTGCCAAGCCTAGTCCGGCGGCGACGGCGACGCGACGATGGCGGTGGAAGAGGATTTGGGGTGGGTGTTAATAAGCGAGGCCACGTCCAACCGACTTTTTTTGGCGGGTATTCGCCCGTTAACGGTGATCAGCTCCAACAAGCACCCTTTGCGTCCATCGGTAAGTTTTTGATAAATAATTTAGGCCCATTAATTTATAATTGAGCCAGGATATTATAGATAGTATCAAGGTTAATTTAATTTTATATAGGATTGGGTTACAAAAATCGGTTGATTCC
>JAURVB010009141.1:0-28897 GCA_033002965.1 Piper betle
ACTTTAGAATCGGCTTCATTTAAATCTTGATTTTTGCAACCATGGTTTAGGACGCGTAAGTTGACCTGATCGTGAAATAGGCAAGTTAGCAAGATAACAACGAGCTAAAGATAAGAATTCTAATAATGGAATCTCTTAAGTTGGGTAGATTATAATAATTTAAAATTAGTCTCACATCTAATATTTATTAATAAAAATCAACTATAGATATTTAATTTAAGTTAACCACTTTTGACTTGTATAAATATAAATATTTTAAACTCCACTTTTCAATCAATTATTGTTTTAAGTTGAGTAGTTATTAAACTAATGAACTTGATTGGGAAGCTGATTAATCTCTAATAATTAGAAATGATTAAGAAATTGCTCTAATTAATGTTTTTTTTATAAGGGAGGTCATCTGTAAATGATCTTTCTTGGCTGCTACTCAAAGTAAGGACATTTTTCATTCTCTAAAGTTCAATTTAACTTGTGTTTGACTTGATACAATTTAAATACTCTAAACTCTCACCATCTATTCAATTTTGGATGCCTAATTTGGATAAAGGGCTTTGAGTGAATTAATCGAGAATTGCTAAGAATTATTAAAGAATGCTCCAATTAATATACACTCATTTTACTTAAAGAGTTTTTTGTTACCTCATCCACGACCCATCCACCCTTCTTGAATTTAGATTAGACCTGAACTTGCTCTTTAATCGTATAGCAGATAGTTTTCAGAATCTATGGCTTCCAACTTTGCATTCTACAACTACAACAAGATTCATGTCATTGTGATCATCATGTCATCTGCCATGCAGCCAATATTAATTTGAGAGTTAGTTTGATATTCTATACATTAATCTCGGCATGTTACAAATTGTATGAATCCATATATCATCCTAAGAGTGAATATATAATATACAAACTACGTACTAATATCTAAAAATGATCTTTTTCAACTGTTTAAAATCCATGGTTTCTATGCACTCTCCTTTCGATCTGTACACATTCAAGAGCTTCAAGAGCTCGGTGGCCTTCTCCTTCGTCTTCTCCCCGCACCCCACCTGCAAGAGCAGCAGCACCTTCTGAAAAGCCCCCACTTGCAGACACTCCATGCAAGGCACCTCCCCTGCCTCATCCCCCTGCTGTTCTTGCACAGCAGCTTCCACAGCGCCGAAACTGCGAACTCGGTCCCCAAATCAGAAACCCGAAAGATCTTCTTCACCAGCAACGGTACCGTCAATGCGTGGTTCGAAGCTGCCTCACGTCCTTGCTCCGAGCTGCAAATGGCGTCCATGACTCACATGGCTTTCTCACAAACGCTTCTCGCATGATCAGACCCCACGAGCAAGTCTAGAATCGATGGGAGGAGACCCGTTTTGGTTAGCACCGCAGCTGTTTCTTCTTTAGACGTTGAAATCAGATAGAAGATGGCGACTAGAGCAGCTTTTGTTGTCGACGGGCAGATGGGTTCTTTCAACACCTTCACCAAACCATCGACCAATCCTTGTTGTTGAGCTAGAGCAGCTGCTCCAGCTTGATCAGACGTCAAAGCCAGCTCCTTCACCACAAACACAGCTTTTCGCCGCACGCCCAAATCGGAACTTTTTAGCATCCGCACCAAAGATGTAACCGACGGGGACGATCCAAGCAAAGCTCGAGCTCCGGCGGACAATGGGAGGATCGACGCGAGGAGCAGCAAAATCTCCTCTTGCAGCTCATGAACCGAAGGACTAGTACGACTACTACTCGGAATGGAAGAAGAGAGCTCATCAAACGCCCCGGCCAAGACTCCGGCGGCGTTAACGCAACCCCGGCTACGTTCGCTCTCCATGCACAGCCCCCGCATTTTCCCGACCAGCTCCAAGCTTCGAGGGCAGTCCCGGCTGTCGACGGTGCCGGCAAAGTCCAAGAGAAGGTGGGGACGCCTCTGCAGCCGCCACGTCCGTCGCCGGATTCTTCCCGGCGGCTGTCGGAATTCTCAGAGCGTTGGGAATCATCTTTGCCGTCGCTGTTGTTGTTTCAAAATGCGAAGTTGATGTAGGAGGCGTTTGGCTGCATACAAATATACATGAAATTAGAAGAAGAGGTGAAGAAGGGAGTTTGAACAGAAAATGGAGGAATTCAAAGTAGGGGTATGGAGGGGGTGTGTTTTGACCATTGACCATTGAAAAGTTAGTGTCAAATGCGCTACAGCTTCAGAAGATGGACTACACAAATGTTAATCCAGATGGTGTTATGTATGTTACGGGTCCACGTCCCTCCTAAATATAGTTCATATATATAATCTAAATATATTAATTAGTAATATAATTAAAAATAATCATCATAGGGTGGTTATTCATTTGACTTCTTGATAAGGGGAAGTTAAATTCTATGTTTTTCTCTAAGGCTCGGGACAATTTAACTTAGAGAACCCGGAGAAAGAAAAATAAATAGAGGTAGAAGAGTCAAAATCAAGGAAAGGGGAAATCAAAGATGACTCTAGTTACACGCTCTTGCATGGACAGATGTGGCTCTACTGGTGCTAACAGCTAGATCCATCTTGGATTCGCTCGATGGTTGGCTTGATTCCTTTCGAATTAAAATTCGACTCATATCAAGTAAACAAATATTATTTGGGTCAACTTGTCACGAAGCTCAATAATTTATATTAGATATAATTTTTATATACTCATCTATATAAAATATAAAAAATTAATAAATATAATTACATGATAGTGATAATTTTACATAATAATACAGTAGTTTTGTTTCCAAATAAATTATTTGGCATATAATTGAGTTGAAATTAAATTATTTAAATTTTCATAATTAATTATATTTTATGTTACCTAATATATATATATATATATATATATATAAATAAAGAATAATTAAGTTGGCTCATATTAGACTCAAACTTGACTCAATTCAAACTAACTTGATCTCAAAATAAATAATCCGAGCTTGATCACGAGACTAAAATTAACCCAACCCTCTCGATTACCCCCTTGAGGTGGGGTGTGTGTTTACGAAGGAAGGACTTGAATTCTGTGGTAGTGTAGACATGGCATGGGCAGCACCGACGTGAATGATAATGAAATGGCAGCGACCGACATCAAACTTAAGAGTGTAAAGGTCGGGAATGGGAGTGACTGACACAAATAATGGGAACCATGAAACATTGATTTATACTTGGATGAGATGTAAACAGGAAAACCTTGCTCAGAAATATTTTATATTCGGCTTGAACTCGTGCTCGTTAATTTTGTGCTCAAAAAAATAATCGGCTTGAAATAGATAGGTTGTTGAACAACGAACAAAACTTGAGCTAAAGAGTGTTCGGCTCGGCTTGGATTGAAACTCAAGTTCGATGTATTCAAACTCGAAAAAATACTCGGCTCGTCAATACTATTGAGGTCATATTAAATTTATATAGTATTGGAAAAAATTTTTGATTTTATATAAGTCAAGCACGAGCTAAACACAAATATTCGTTTGGCTCGAGTTCGGCTCAAAAGTATAGTGAGCTAAACACGAGCTAAACTCAAACACTATAAATTTTTGAAGAGTTCGGCTCGACTTATAATACATCAAAGCTCGTCAAATATTCAAACAAGCTCAAATATATTTGCCAACAATCATGTCGAATTCAAAAACATCCCTATTTGGCTCTGCTCAACTCGTTTACACCCCTAATTTATACCTACGTAACTTTGAGATAAAATATTTGAAGGTCATGATATTGCTTTTATTTAGCAACTTTGAGTGAGAGCAATGCTAATTTTCTTCGTGAAGCTGCGTGCATGCTTCCCTGTTAATTTTTAACGAAAATTAACTTCAAGAATTGTTTCTCTTTTGCCGAGAAAAAACCTCCATGCAGTATGAATTGCTTTTCTGCAAGCATTTGTTTCTATGGATATCTATGCATACGGGGTGCTTATGGTGCATGAATGAATTAATGCTTATGAATGCACGCGCAGTTTGAGCTCCAAAGTAGAGAGCCGTGATTTGGAGTTGGAGACGATGAATGGGAGAGGGGACTTCGAAAAAAGAGGATAAACTAAATTTGTTAGTTTGGAACACTTTCTTAATTTTGCAGGAATATTCTCGGGAATTTGATCCTTGTTTTGAGTCGACTCTCATTAATGAATTATTTATATAATTTTAAAAATATATTAAATAAATAAATTAAAATAACGTACCCACAACACTCACATTTTGCTTGGTGGGGTGGGGATGGGAGGATGGTGGAAGAAATCCGGACCACGAGGGCAAAAATAATTTTATATTTTATTTTAAAATAAAAATATATTTTTAAATTTTTATAATATAAAATTATTTTTCTTCGTCTGACCAAATATTTATCTATATTTATGAACTCATTAATAATTTACACAGAGGCATTGGACATATTTTGAAGAGATTATTAATTAATTATTTAATAAATTGGGCTACTTAATTTAATTAAAAACAACAAAAAACAATAACTTCTCCCCCAGCTCTGCTTCTCTACACCCGCCCCCTCTCCCGTTTCTGGAATCCAAAAAAGGTGAAGTCTTTTTGCTCTTTTGTTACAGAGCTAGCTGTGGTCGGGAGGAAGCGGCGATCGGCGATCGGCGAAGAGTATGGCGTTGCAGTGGATGATCCTGACCTACGTGGTGGCGGCGGAGGCGGCGCTGGCCATCCTCCTCACCCTCCCCATGCCCAAGCCCCTCGTCGCCCGAATCGTCTCCCTTGTCTCCCTCGTCCTCCAGCCCGCACTCAGCGTCGTTCCTTTCGCCGCCTTCCAGCCTCATGGGTCCGCCTGCGCTGCCTCCCCTCTCTTCCTTTCCTCCTTCCTCCCAGCTCAGTCTTCGTCTGATTTTTGGGGGGATTGAGGGCGTAGGCTGATTTTTTTTTTTTTGGTGATTGTGTAGATATTTACTGGAAAAACGAGCACCGGCTGATGTGCACCGGCGAGATCTGCACTGCTGCGGAACGCGACCGATATGAGAAATCTGTGAGCTTCTTTTTCTATTTTATTTAAAAAGGTAATTGCATTAAAAAAGTACCGAAGTTTACCCATTTGAAGAACTCTGTTTGTATTTTGTGAAAATCTCTGTTTAAGATAATGTGGAGAAACGTCAAATTTGAATTGAACATGAACATGGGCATAGGTATTGGTCATTAGGTTGTGCTTCTATCTGACGTATAGAGGTGTAATTTGAGCAATTCCACTCTTGATTGATAGCAGCATTTATTTATTAATTAAATTACCTTGTACTTGAGGCGGAATTGTTGGGATGATTGCACTGACGCAATTGATATTCATTCTATTTGTTGATCTGTGGCATGCAGATGTTGATGCTTTTTTAAATGTAAATGTTATTTTTGTTTCTAACAATTGTTTAAACCGATGATGTGTCTATTTGATTATCTTTGACAACCGCAAGGATGAAGCTAAAGCCACAACCTTTGTCTGTGATACATGTAAATTTAGTTGACTTTGCATCTTTGGCCTTGGGGTGCTGGATAGTATTTACTTTAACTGTACTGTGCTAATTATTGTACGCCCTAAATTAAGGAAGTGAAGTGGGTGATCTTTGCTATAGAATTAAGCGTGATCGGAACAATGTTGTTCTAGATGCTCAAGTTTCTTTTTATGATAGGAGATGGCCGTTTGGCACAAATAGATGTTTATCAGGAGTGATTACAACGTCGAAGACTTCTATTTGGTTTTCTTTTTTCTTTTTTTCTTATGAGTGATTGATTTAGTGGATTGAATGTTAAATGTGTTTCATGCTTTCGCCTTGCTTTTGGCCCTGGGAAATATTTGAGATTATAAATTCCTGATCCAAGTAATTGGGTTTAATATGTGTAACCAAGAAAGTACTATTTTCACTAACTTACTATTCCCTTAACACTATCTTTCTGTCTCTGGCAGAAAATGTAATATTAGTCTGGTCATTTTACTATGTATTGAAGTATCTTGTGATTTATATTTGAAAGAATATGTAATAAATTACTTATTTTTTCACCATTGTTCTGTTCAGAAGGGCACCACTTTTAGAATACCACTTTTGAAGGTTTGGAACTCATTTTTAAGCAGTAGCGGCATATTTGATGAAAAGGATATATGATTTGCATCAATCTAATGTTACTGCAATATTTTTATGTCTATCCAATTCATTGAATGTAGCATAGGGTGTACAGGGAGATCAATTGTATTTTATTGGTTCGGCTAAAGGAAAGTTTTTGTCCCAAGCCCAGATAAAAGAAAAGGGTTGGCATCAGGAAGGACATCAGGCGATAAAAAATTTGGCATTTGTAATTGCATAGAATCCTAATTTAAGCTCATGCCCCTGACACCCTTTGAGTACCGGGTGTAAGGGAAGAAGAAGAAGAAGCCAAAGGAAAGTTTTTCTGGTTTTTTTTCCCCTATTGAGAGCATCTGTTTCCCTTTTCCCTCCTATTTATTCTACTTCTTTCATCCTCTTATCTACTGTATATACCCTTTTTTTGTGAAAAAAATCAAGTCATGATTATTTGATTTTAGAAGGTGAGTGTACTTATTAGGATACGCCATATTATTATAGGTATTGGCCAAATTAGTCTGTGCAAATATGGCATTTAAAATTCTACGCAGATATGAAATTCCTATATTTTACATTTCCTACACTCTCAGGCTGCCAGCCGTATTGCCATTATTATCGCCATTGGAAAGTGATGAGGATTATACGTATTAGATATTTAGCATTACCCTATTCTAATGTTTCTTGCTATTTTTGTTCTTTTAATAGTTGTATGTAGTGGTGGAATCGATGAGTTAATTAGATTGAAAACATGCCATAAAGAGGCACCAGTTATGAGGTTCGGCTGTTTATTCTGACTCTTTACGTAACATGCCATGCAGATATACAAAGCCCAGAGGAACGTTGTTCTTTGTGTGGCAGCATGCCTTCTCTACTGGTATATTTGACGCCATAAATCGTTCATCTACTTGAAAATTGCTCGTGTGGTTTGAACACCCTTTGTTCCAATTATTTTGCAGGTGCATCTATCGGGTTTGCAAGTACCAGAAGCAGATTCAAGAGTTGGAGCAAGTAGAGAAGAGATACAAGGAGCAGTAGATGTGAGCCAACTATTTGAGACAAGTTTGTGCACGAGACACTACCATGAGGCCAGCGACCGATGATGCTCCCAAAGTGCTATCGTTTAAATGTTATCGTTCCTGTGGCGTGTTTTATGTCCTGGAGTTTCAAATATAATCCATACATGTGAAAAACTTCAGCATCACCAACGCTTGTGGCGCTAGCGATGGTGTTTGTTTATTAGAGAGGACAGAGTTGAGTTAATCTCAGTTTGATTCTAAATCACCTGACAGCAAAACTGATCTAAACTGATCCCTTGATGGTACATTCAGATCTCTTTCGCTAGCTCTACTTTGTGATCCTTCGTGCTATTAGGGAAAGATGATCTTGTCTAAACCACAATAAAAGACATTAAATGACTTTTTTTTAGGCGAGATTGAATGACTTTGCAAGTTCAGAATTGCTCTCTTTCCAAAGGATGCTAGTGCGTTGCAAATTGCAATGAAACCTAGATTTTAGTTTGAAGTCTCACATCGTCTTACTTATTGCCTCAACAAGAAAACTAAGTATTTGCTCACAGACCAATGCAACTGCTCTACACATAACAATATCTGATGTCGTCAATGTGTAGTTTTTAAGTGGAACCTGTATCAAGCACAGGTAACCTACAGTGCAAACTGATGGATTTGTCCGTCTGCTGAGTACCGGAAATAAAGAATTGAAAGATGGCAGTTAAGCATGATCCTTCTGGCGCAATACCTGCAAATTATTGGCAAAAAGCTTTTAGCTAGTTGAACGCTAAAACTTATTACAATTGTAAGAAGCAGGATTTTTAAAAAAACCATTTTACCTTATAATTTTTTTACAACAAAAAAAACGTACAAAGTACAAATGAGGAAAGGATATAAAGTCCATATTTAGGACAGAGTTTAAAGAGGAATCCACGCAGATGTCAAGACAATCAAGTCAGTTACACTTAGAAAGAACTAAAAACTAGTACCAGAGCTCACTTCAATTACATTTTGTGATAACAAACTCGCAGATTTTCTGAGTGTTCAAGTTTAGTGTCCATCGCCAGCAACTTAATGCTCAAAAAACATTTGCTAATTGCCCCAAGAAGATGAATATCTGGCATTTTAAGATGGCCAAATAGAGAAGAAAAGACTATACCAAAGGAGCAGAAAGAACTACATTTATTCAATCATTTACGCTGGTGAATATCTACAGTTCTAAGAAAATAAAGTAATTGCATACTGAGTAGTAGTGTATCACCATTGGTAGTGACCTTAAAAAAAAACAGACCAAATCCTAAAAAAAATTATTTTTCAAAAGTATGCCTACCATAAAATGTCGAATTGGGCTTAGCTATGTGGCATTGGAGGCTCTTTAAGAAGTGCTTCATACTAACTTGCTGCAAGAAACAGGCGCCAGCATATTCTTACTATTTAGAGCAATTAACTTGAAAAACAGGCCATAAATTAGACAAGCAAAGGAAGTAAATGCAAACCACAGATAGAGCTTCTCCTCTTTGTACTGCCATTTCAGTTCGAGTTCTGGCACTAATATCTTGATCGCCATGGGGAACATTAGCTGCATAGAATTCAAATTATGTCACAAATACATCAATCCATTATGCAATTGAATAGCTGAGTTAAGCCACAACATATTATGGAAAATTCTTAGTCTGAGACATGATGCCTGTAAGGCCCCATGTGAACTACAGAAAGCAAAATTTATTGAAAGAAGAAACGTAGTAGACCTTGAACTCCCAGAACTCTCAATTTGCGGAACTCCAGGCCAACATTGGCTAGACTCGTTGAGACTTGAAGATGAAGATCACCATACTGGGTAATACAGACATTTAGGAGGTCCCCAATGTGTTTGAGGCGATCTATTTGATGTTGTAATTGGAGAAGATCAGGAACTTGAACCAAGGTCTACAAAGATAGCAAGGATGTTAAATTGACGGAGAGAAAAAAGGGAGAAAAACTATTTTTAACTTGTTTTACCTGAGGCAACTCTTGAACTGCATCAAGGGCAGATTGTAGCTCTAAAACATCTAGCCGGGGAGAGGTTTTGATATTGGAACATCTTGAATTAGCGCTGATTTGTAGCCCTGGCAGTTTGCATTTTGAGGTAAGAGGGGAAAAAAAAACTAAACTAGGAAAATAAGAAATCAGTAAACAGCAGAACATCCTACAACCTTTGTCTCAAAAGTGATGAAAGGCATCGGCAGGTTAGGTCCACCAGGAGAGAGCTTCTTCACAAGTTTGATCTGGACTCTTTCACTTCCCACAATGCTAAGACTGCTTCGAAGAGCCCTATGAAGTAATCCCAAATCCACCGCAAAGGCAATTCTATCGTCATTTTGGCTTGAAATCCTGTAGTCATCAAAAAGGATTTCCTTGCGAAATTGGGCAATGCACTGAACACCATCGCGGCTAAGGAGATTATGAAGGAAGAAGACATGATCTCTAGTAAGATACATGTGGCATATACGACCAATTTTATCCAATGAAGGAACAAATCCTGATTGCAGACATGCAATATTAATTTAGAACTAGCAGTTGCTCACAAACTTAGCTGGACTTTCACACATATGAAGACAATAACACTAGTACATAATTGGTAGTAAGAGCTTTTTAAAAGATATCATCAAACCAAGCCAGATAAATATAGTTCTAAGTCAGAACAAACTTTAACCAGCATCATTTCTTCACTTGTGAAAAATACAACAACGAGAGTAAGGGTGTGTCTAACTTCAATGTGAAAATAACAAACTTCTTCCAAGTTTAATCAAAAGGAGAAGAGCATCTGATCAATTAAAGAGTATCCTATCTTAGAAGGGTACTCAATTCAAAAAAGTGTAGTGTTACACAGATCAATTTGCATAAATGAAAACTTTGCCACGAGTAAAACAGAAAGATTTAATGTTTCTCTTCAATGCTTTCAACAAACTGCATCAATGTCAATAAAAAATGATCTCATTACATCACATTTCAAACTCTAAAAAATATCACTGACCCCCAAAATCAAATTGCAAAAATTGTCACCAAGCCACATGTTCAGGTTCCCAGCAGGTATAACAATCAATTCTGAAACTGTGTTAGATCCAAAAACCATGTTAACTAATAAGCTCCCAAATTACAGAAATAATCACCAAGCCACTTGTACAGTCTCCCAACATGTATAACAACACTTTCCGAAACTGTTCTACTTAACAATCTCCCATACTGCAAACGTTGTCACAAAACCACATGTTCAATCTCCCAACACGCATAACAATTAATTCTGAAACTGTTCTAAATTTTTTAGCTGAGTTAATCAACAATCTCCCCATTGGAAAAAACTGTCACCAAGCTACATGCACAACCCCGTAAGCCACAATCATCCAACATAACTCAAGACAAAATTAGCATCCAACACCCCAATTACTGACCATAACACCAATCATGACAATATGCAAACTAAACGCACAAATTACTTACTCTTTTCGAGAAGGTTGACCCCGCTGTCCAAAATAAATGCCTTGAACTTCATTCCTCCTACCCAAACTGTAGCTGCAGAAAAATTGCAATTCGTCAAATACAAATTCATTTCTTCCATCACACAACCTTAAAACTATTGTTTAAAACGCATAAATAAAACTGGTAGGGCAGAAAAATAAAACAAGATCATGCCATAAGCAACGAAATCCATCCAAACATCACAGAGAGGGATCCACCACTAATCTAAAAACACAAAAAACAAAATCTTTACGCGAAAAAAATGGAGAAAGGGTATGAAGATCACCAAAAAATGGAAGGAAGATCGGAGCGCGGGAAAGATGGCGCGAAAGACGACACTCCGAGCTTCCGAGCTTCCTCTTCGACACTCGTCGAATCGATTGTTCATTTGATCAAGTTCCGGACACGGGTATATACCATCCGACCGTGGACATAATTTTAGGTTTGATGGTCAAATCTGAGGTATAATTATTATTAGATAATAACTAATAACGGAATAATGCTATATATTCCCTCAAAACTCAATTCTTTTTTTTTGGGGGTCACTTAGTTCTTTTCAAAAGAAGTAGGAATTATATTTTCTTTCGAAAAAATATGGGTCATATATAAAATGGATCTAATCCAATTATTTTAATAATATTTTATTCAAATACAAGGGATTTACCTGTTCAAAGTTGCTGAAATAATTTATGTCATAACAGATTTTAAAATTGAGGCTCAAACAACGGCTGAAATAGGTGTCTTTACAATTGCTTGCTCCTCAAAAGTGGTAAAATTATAGTTATTATTTTTACCGCCTAATTTGCTCATTAAACTTGACAATTTGCATAAAACAAGTATTTTTTATATGTATATATATAGAGGTGTGTTGAAGTGCCCTTTGAGCATAAATTTTTTTTACCCCAAGATTTGATCTGGGCTTTCATTTATTATTTTCAAAAATTAAATTAAATTTTGATTTGGGCCGTCTAATTACAAAGTACGGCTCAGATCTATTGTTTTCCAAAAAAACGGCCACCAAGCAGCTGTGTCGGCTACGAGCGACCTTGTCTAGCCGTCCACCAGCCAAATTCAATCACACAGCCAAAGATTCAGAAGTTCTTTAACTGCGCAACCAGATTTAGTCGTTGCTGGCCTTCCCCGGGTCAGATCTGGTCAGGTGATGGCTAGGTCTAGCCCGCGACAACCAGATCCGACCGCACAAAAAAAAACTAAAATTTTTGTGGTTGCCGCCTTGCCACATACGCCTCCCTCCCCTACATTCGGCAATGGCAGCCGCGACAGGACGACGAGGTCGAGGGAAAGCAGGGAAGAAAGGTATCCACAGCAGGGGAGGGGGAGCGAGGTGAAAAGCCGCGATGGGATAGTGGGTCGAGGTGGAGCATTATGGGACCACAATCGTGACCGCCATAGGGAGATTTAATTTTTTTTAAATATTAGATCTAAATCATCTTTGCAATCGGACGGCCCACATGAGCATACAATGCATAACTCATAACCTTTCAAAAGTGAAAAATACCACAATAAGTTCGCAGAAAAAACAAAAACAAGAGGACGATGATATTATTACATATCAAATGCCACACGCTTGTATAGATCAACCGGTAATCTGGTGTAGGGACTGCCTCAAGAGGAGTCCGCATGTATGTGACCAGGCCCGGATTCTCAGACATGTCAATCTCCTCCGGTTTGACACCATTTGGAGGAGACCATTGGAAATGGTGCAGAAGGTGACCAAGCATGGACTGCACCAGGTTAATACCCAGCTGAGCCCCGGGGCACACTCGTCGTCCCGCACCAAACGGCAAGAGTCGGAAGTCATGGCCCTTCATGTCCACGTCCTCCTCCAAGTATCGTTCCGGACGGAACTCAAGCGGGTCCTTCCAGACCGCCGGGTCCCGGGCTATCGCCCACACGTTGACGTGCACGTTGGACCCCTTGGGGATGTCGTAGCCGCCGATCTTGACGTCGGCCGTGGCCTTGTGCGGCAGCATGAGAGGCGTGGGCGGGTGCAGCCGGAGGGTCTCCTTGGCCACACATTGTAGGTAGGGGAGGCTCGCAAAGTCGGCTTCGGTCATGACCCGGTTCGAGCCGATTACCCGGTCCAGCTCCTCTTGTGCTTTCTTTTGGACTCTAGGGTTCTTGATCAATTCTGCCATCCCCCACTCCACTGATATTGCTGTTGTGTCCATCCCAGCTGTGATCATGTCCTACATTCAAGAATTGATAAAATAAAATGTAATTAACTATCGAATTATTAATCTCAAAACACTCCTCTAAAAAGGGTGCAAATAGTCATTTGATGTATCGATTCATCGTTTATTTTAAATTAAATTAAATAAAATAAAAATATTAAGAAATAATTTATTCATTAAAAGATTTAATTAAATTTAACCAAACCAATTATAAATATTAGATATAAGGCGGCTTTGGTTGTTAGTGAACATACCCAAAGGAGGCCAATAATGGTATCCTCACTGAGATCGTACTTGTCCTGCAAGGTGAGCAAGGCATCGACGAAGTGCTGCTTGGCTCCACTTTTCCGGCGAGCCTCCGTGTGCTCGTCCATGATGGCCTTGGTGAGGCGGTCGCGGCGGGCGCCGTGCTTGGCGAAGGCATCCTCCTCCAGAGGGAACATCCACCGGAGCCAGGGGATGTGCTCTGCCATGGCCAGTGATGCTCCGAGCTTCAGCCCATTGGCAACAATGGCCTTGAACTCAACCCCTTGCTCGTCCATCACCCCCTCCGCGTTCACGAATCTCTTGCCGAATGCAAGCCTTGTGATGTTGTTAAATGCCACTGCTCCCAGGTAGCTCTTCACCACCACCTTCTTCCCTTCTTCACCCGTTCAATTATTTTGACAGCAAGATGTACATCAGTTCTCAATCTTTATTGCGATTCAACCAAATGGGCAATCCAATGTATCTAAATTTTAATGCGAGCTACATTTAAAAGTAGGAAATCGTCATCCCCTAACCAATGCATGGCCAGGGGTTCGCTATACCAGCTGATAAATGCTTAATTAGTTTAAATCTTTTTAATTGATCATATGTAATAATCAAACTAATTTCTTTTAATTAAAAAGATTTAAATCCATCAAGCACTTGTTACGTGTTCGCTGTAACATACAGCAATATACTAGCCAACAACCACAGACGACGACTTTGCAATTGAAAAATATGTAAGCTGAGGCAGCTCACCTACCAACCACCCCCACTAAAATACTATCCTTACCCACTTCGCCAACTTCCTTGTCTTTCCAACCAAACTGCACGAACTCTCCCTCTTGACAAATTTCATATTGACATTCCCAAGTGGCCATCCTAATCTTCTTCTTCTCTATCCACCTTATCATCACGGACATGGATCTCATTACCCATTACCACACGATCATATACTAATATCCATGTTCTTCTAAATCTACATCCTCTTCTTTTGCAGATTATAAAATAATAATTGTTGTTAATAATGATTTTTTCTTCTTTTGCAAGACGAAGCATTAATCCGAAGCAAGAGATCAAGTAAATCATATATAATATGCAATTAGTAACAGAAGAGGAAGGGATGATGAACAAGATGTTAGTGTCAACCTGGGTTGGTGCCATCCTTGAAAATGGACTCGACCATGGCAGTGACCTCGTCCTCTCTAATAGGTCGCAAAGCCTCCAACCTCTTGGGGGAGAAGAGCTCGAGCGTGCACACCTTCCTCACCTTCACATAGTGCGGACCGAAATCGGCCCAGATCAGGTCCTGGCCGTCCCTGCTAAACTTGGCCGCCGACCGGCTCCTCGGTCGATCGGCCAGCTGCTGGTCGTTTTCCTTGAGCACCTCCTTGGCCAGCGCCGCGCTGGACACCACCACGTTCAGCGTCGACCCGAACCACACCGACATGATCGGGCCGTAGGTGCTCGCCCAGTCGGCGAAGCACCGGAACCTCACCGGCTTGATGTCGTAGAGGTTGCCCACCACCGGCCATGGCCGTGGGCCGGGTGGTAGACGGAAGATGAGCCTCTGGTAGAGGTGGAGAGCTAGGAAGAGGAGGGGGATGGATGCAAGGATGAGGAGGAGAGCCATGGTAGGTGGCGTTAGCTTGGAGGTGGGATTGTTGTGGGAGTGGTCAACATGAACTTATAATGAAAGCATTTGAGGGGGTTGGTGGGAGTCTGGGATTACATTCATATGTAATGCATCTGGGTGTGTCTCAAAACTGTGGATGTTGAAGGTAGGCCAGCTTGATCTACCTGTGGCAACAAAATGAATACTGAATAATCTCAAGAGATTGGACACTACGGGTGGTTGCTAATTTTTGTTCTCAGAAACTTGCCAACTAAATACAATTATAGATATGGTTTAACCTAATGTAATTAGATTAGGTATGATATTGTGTTATACATAACTCATATTATAGAATAGTTTTAATTTTGTAAATAAATTCTTATTTAATAATTATGACATAGATTATAATAGCCTGAACTCTAATATCTTAGTTGTAGATTATGATAAAATCTAAGATATATTCAAACGAAAAGATATAATATAATAATTTAATTTTTTATTATATTTTAATTAATCAAATCTCTCATTTTTAATCGTAATTTAATATTAAAAAAATTTTATTAATAAAATGTATGGGTCAGCATTGAATACCTTGGTTGAGAGTTGAGAATTGGCAAGATAGGGTTGAGAATGTGTGGGGCAATGGGACTATGGGAGGGAGTAGGTAGAAGGGTAGAGATGGCAGATTTGTGGTTGTAATAACAAGTGGGACTTTTCACAATCATAGAAGAGGACTTCCCAACAGCAATCCAAAGGTGACATCCTAATTCAAAGCATAGCAAACATCCAATTCTTTTATTAAGTTGTAAATTATCATCATTTGGTATGAGAATCATGAATTAAATTAAAATAATAGCAAGTGTCTGCTGCCAAGATGGCCACCTAACTATCCAAGTTCTATCATGCTATGGGCCAAAAACAAATTGAAGAAGGAAGGGGAAAGAGTTGTAGAACATGGAGGAGGATTTGGTGTGGTTTACAGAGAAGAAAGTGGGACAGGTTTGGTGGGGGATGTGGACAAATAGGTTGGGTGGCTGGTAAGACAAAGACTTTGGTTCCACCACAGTCCAGGTTGATTGGGTGGGAGGGGATTGCCACCAATGGGGTGCCAACAGATTTTTTTTGTTGTTGAAATTTTACAAGATTTTAATTAATGAGTTCAAAATTTTTTAAATTACTAAAAAAAGTAGCAACAACTACTAAAATAAGGACTACAGATCGGATATAACTGCATTTATATCCAAAGGTCTAAACTTAAATCTAATCTAAATTAAAAAATTATACTCATTTTATTTATCATAGTATCCAATCCGAATCAAAAAATTATATCAATGTCATTTACTATATCCATATCGGATCCAAATCCTCCAACACGTATTTAATATAAAAATTATAATATAAATTTTAGTATAAAAATAAAGAAAAATAATAATATTATTATATTAAATATTTTAAAATATTATTTTATAAAAAATTATTTTTTTAAATTTTAAATATTTTTAAATATATTATATATCCAAAAAGTCCCGTGAGAACCCCGTTAACAAAGAGCTGGTTCAAACCCTTAATACCAAATTCTCCGCTAATAACCCGTTTACCCGATTAACAAAGAGCTGGTTCAAACCAGGAGTCAAGCTTCGTGAAATGGCGCCAAAGAAACCTTCCGTCTTCACCAAGTTTGCTTCGGTTTTCCGATTTCCAAAATCTTTCCCATTTCGATTCCGCACCACTTCTTCGACGCTGTTTCGTTTGATAGTCTGTTCAATGCCGCCGGACGCCGCACCGGAGACCACTTGCGGGTCTCTCCTCGACAAGCTCCAAGTGATGTCGTTTGATCTCTGGCTCTCTCTTTTTGTTTTTTGTTTTTTTGAATTGTATAAAGTTTGAGTCTTTATGTGTTTTGTTGATTTGCATGCGGTAGGATTGTTTATGTTTATGTTTTTTTTATATGTTATTATGTTCTGTTTCCGGAGTCTTGGTGTTTGTGTCTGCTGCTTTTTGTTTTACAATGTTGAGTAGGTTTATTATTGAATTGGAATTGGTTTGATTGTGAGGTTGGTTGAGTGCAGATGCTTGTGATGAGAGTGTGAGGGGTTCTAGTTTTCGGTTTGGGAGATTTGAAGTTAATGTTTTGGTTGGACGGGTACAGAAATGTAGACGGAGGATAAAATGGGGGGGGGGAGGGGTGGAGGGAGTAGATGCAATAATGCAAAGCCAGTTCTTGTTTGCCTTTTTTTTTTTTTGGAATTTAGCTAAGTTGGATTTTTTGTGAAAAATTTAGTTGATATCTTCTGATTTTTTTTTTTTTTGTATTTAGCTAAGTTGGGTTTTTTTTGTGTGGAAAATTTAGTTGATATATTCAAGTCAGACTTCAGTGTGAATATTCAAATGTTTGGTCAAATTATGTACAGTTTGTAATGTTCTCTATTTTAATTAATGCTGGCTGAGTTTTTTTAAGGATTATGTTAGATAGTTGCCAAAGTAACTCTTAACGAATTTTTTGTGTGTGTTAGAAAATATGGGATGAAATTGGTGAGAGTGATATTGAGAAAGACAAAATGTTGTTTGAACTGGAGCAAGAATGCCTTAGTATTTACAGAAGGAAGGTTGAGGAAGCTAGCAAATACAAAGCAAATTTGCATTATACTTATGCTGAAGCTGAAGCTGAAGCCAGCAGCATCATTTCTGCTCTGGGTGAACAGCCAATTATATCCTGGGTTTGTTGACTCAATTAACATATTTTTTCACTTCAATTATTAATATTATTTTTCTTTTTTATCTCTTATCTCCTGCTTTATCCATATAGATGATACTTTTTCAGGCAACAGAAGTGAAGGGCACACTTAAAGAACAAGTCTTTGCTATGAAAAGTGTTTTGGATGGGCTCAGGAATAAAAAAGATCAACGTGTAAAGGAATTTTCCTCTGTTCAGCTGCAGATTGTTAGATTGAGAGATGAAATAGGCGGCAAAATCGCGCTGGACAATAATTTTGTTGCACATGTAGATGAAAGGGATCTCACAGTGACGAGATTAGTAGAGATGAGACATGACCTTTTGGATTTACAAAAGGAAAAGGTGAAGAATTCTATTCTCTTGGGCCCTTGGCCCCCAAGTTTAGAACTTACATGGTAACAAGACCTTTATTTGAATATTCTTTCAGGCAAGGCGTTTGCAGAAGCTTAATCAGCTTGTAGAGTTAATACGCAAGCTATCAGTCATATTGCTTGTTGATCTTGACAACCTAGTGATTGGCCTTCCTCCTGGAATAGCTTATACATCAGATGCTACTTCGACAAGATCAATTAGTGATGAAACCATTCAAAACTTGGCGGTCATTGTCAACTCATTGACTGAGGAAAAGAAGATGAGATTACAAAAGGTGACATTCTATGTTTGTTATGCGGTGTTGGATTTGCCTATTTTCAGAGCTTGTACAGGAAATTGTTTCATTATTTACGTTAAGCTACTGATATTCATCTTCAATGTGGCTCTTGCAATGGTCATTCCTGTATGAAAAAAACTTGTATTGACCTTCATCCGTGTTTCATGTCTTCTTCAAAGCGGAAACCTTAAAAGGTGAAGTATTGAATGGGAAATCCATTTAAATCCTTTGTTAGAGAACAATCTGTGGAAACAGGATGTTTTTACTTCTATGAGTTAATCATGGTTGTATTAACTGAATGTTATAACTGTAATGCATGGGGTAACATTAAAATTCTTATGCTAAAATGATGACACTGTTTTTGAGTTTTGAATATAGAAAAATATAAAAGTGTTTTTAAGAAGAAAACAAATATCAGTCTTGAAGCCAAACTACCTTCTCATAGCTCAACATTTATGGGAGGAAACATGATTACATTTCATTTGACATAATGGTTTCATTTCCAACTTTCTTAACTTCTTTTTCTTAAATGATAATTTTGAAATGCTAGATTATAATATATATATATATATATATATATATATATATATATATATTATCTTTTCTATTGCAGGTCCAAGATCTTGGGAGCACCCTTGTGGAGTTGTGGAACCTTATGAACACTCCGGCTGATGAGCAGAAGTGTTTTTACCATGTGACAGACTTAATATCTGCCTCTTTTGACGAGGTTAAGGCACAAGGATGCCTTTCTTTGGATGTCATAGAGCAGGTATAAAATATTTTATTTTGTACAAAGTTTCTGCATATGGTATTTGTTTAAGTAAAAGTTAATTATCTCTTTTTGTATACCTGGCACCATCAGGCAGAGGCTGAAGCTGAAAGATTAAATGTTCTAAAAGTAAGCAAAATGAAGGAGCTGGTTTTAGCCAAGCAACATGAACTTGAGCAAATATATCAAGGGGTTCACTTAGATTTTGAAAGTCATGCAGCGGACCAGTTGCTTTATACTATTGATTGTGGTCAGTTACATTGTTCTTTTTCTTTCTTCTTTCTTTTCCTGTTTTTTCCTAAATTCTTTCTGCATGCCTAAAAATTATACTTTTAAAATTGATTTCGAAATCTCTTTCTTTTGTAGTGGTTGTGAGAGCACATATCTTGTCTCTGCTTTTCTCTACACTAGACATTAGCTAATCGAATATTAACTGGTGTAAATTTACTGATAGCACGTATGGCAGTTCTCAAACATATGTAAACTACAAATATCTGAAATATTGACCTTGCTTGGTTTTTAATGTCTGCAGGGAACTTTGATCCTTCCGAGTTATTGTCATCCATGGACGATAAGATAGCAAAAGCTAAGCTGGAAGCATTAAACAGAAAGGACATTTTAGACAAAGCTGAAAAATGGAAATATGCTGCTGAAGAAGAGGTTTGGCTTGAAAACTATGAAAAGGTAAAACGTTTTGTGTTAAGATATTTATTTCGAAATATTAGATAATCTTGATCATGTATCAGTGAATGTATTAGCTGCCCCTCATCTGCCACAAAAGTTTACACAAAGTGTAGGCACTCATCCGGAAGCAGCTTTACAGACAACAAGTGTATTAAATTGACAAATGAACTTTATCCTAATTTGATTGTTTACCTTTTAAGATCAGATATATTTGTGTATGCTTGTTGAAACGCCTGGTTTTATCCTCTCCTCATACAAGTCGAGCCGAGTACTCATTTTTTGATCAACCTGTTCTTATATGCTTGTTATGTTAGGATGAAAATCGATTCAGTGCAAGTAAAGGAGCTCATAAAAATCTGAAACGAGCAGAAAAAGCGCGATTGCTTGTCAGCAAATTACCATGTAAGCATTTTGGTCCAGAACATTGCTACTTATTTATTTTGATTCCTGCATCTGCTGAACTCTAATGGATCTTGTTTACATACTAGATTTAAATGTTTATCTTTTGTGAGTAACAATGGGAGATCAAAGCGTCTCTGAAGTTGATTGCTGCTGATTTATATGTCACTAGAGTGGTTCTAGCCTGTCGAACTGGACACTTGGCTTTAATTTGTCCTTCTGGATGGCATAAAATGATTATAGTAAGAAAAAATTTGTATGTGACGGATATAGGATTTAAGCCTTGTCTGCACTTTCTATCTCAACTTTTTAGAAAATCAACTTAGAAATACAATAAAAAAACAATTCAATATGTGCACATGAGAAAATTTCCATTGAGGAATCTAAGAAAAGAGTACAAGATTAGTGATAATTTTTCAAAAGATTTTTATAGATTTTAGATTTTGCCTTAATTCCTGGATCACTTTTTTGTATGCATGTTGGTTTGTTATTATTTGTCAGCCAGACTTTCTAATTGATGTGCTTGCATAATAGTTACTTATGTAGAAGTTGAAAAAATGGCAGTATTTTCATGCTTACTAGCTGAACTTAGAACAACAAATGAACTGCTTTTCCCCCTAAATATGCAAAGACAATGTAGCTGGATCATCTAGTGCGTTATGATTCAAGTTTTTTGAGAATCTTTTCCTCAGCCCTTGTAGAGAATCTGAAGATCAAAGTTAAAGCTTGGGAAGGAGAATTTGGGATGCCTTTCATGTATGACAAGGTAACATTCTTCTACATTAATCCAGTCATTGAAGGGTTTTATTTTTTATTTCCCTCCCCTCCCAGTCTTTCATTGCTTATTTCCTTAAATCATTACAGGAAGAACTTTTAGTGACTTTGGAAGAATATGTCTCACTTTGTCAAGAGAAAGAAGATGAAAAACGAAGAATACGGGTGGAACAAATTTATTTCATTGTTTGTCATTATTCTGTTTTGTTTTAATCACGTGAATTAGATGTGTTATTTCTAATTGACATACCTTAACTTGCTTAACAGGAGGAAAAGCGGCTCCAAGATCAGTTGGCAACGAAGCTAGAGGTTCTTTATGGATCTAAGAGGATATTAACTACAAAAAAACCATTGGTAACAAGCACCACTTCTAATATTGGTGGTAGTCCTACAAACAGGAGGGTAAAATCTTCTCTGGGTGGTGAACAAAACCAGCCTAGTTCGAACAAGGAGAGGAAGAATTCTGGAAGAAAAGGTACTATTGTGCCAGTCAATTATGTTTCTTTAGCTAAAGATGACTGTTCACCTCATAATGCTTGATTGTGGCGTTTCAAAACTTTGCGGAGTGTTATGTTTTTGGATTGTCAAAAAAACTTTACAGTAAAATCGTCATAATTGTAAAGCCTTGATCTGATTCTTGAGTTCTGGCTAATCCATCACGAAAAACTATGTTGGAGAGGCCAGACCAACATTCTGCTTCCTTCATTTCACCCCTTAATATGAGCTCAGATGTCTTCTGCTGGTTATTGATTCCAGTCATATGTGGTAGGTGAGAGCTCCTGTTTGTTTGAAGAGGATCAAAATTTGTAAAACCTCACAAGGAATGGTGACAAATACCTGGATCGATATGAGCCTAGATTATTAAAATATGTTTGGACATGAGTTTGGACAAGAATTATAGAACCTATCTCAGGCTTGGTTTCAAAAATACCTACCATCACCATTAAAATACAATCCATGGAATAATTTAGGAGGCTTTGGTGCTGTTTTTGCATTTATTAGTTGCATCCATGGTTTGTGGTTTGCAATTTTATAAAATTCATGCAAAATTTGCTGGAATTCCTATTTCGGCAGAATGCCAAAATGGAAATTGGAGGTGAAACGAAATTCCTATTCCTACACCAGGGTGATTATATTGATCCACATAGGGCTTTTTCTTTCTATTGATTGAGCGATATGTTTTTTTGTTAAGTGTTATGTCTTCTTTCTATTAATTAAGTATATTATGTTTCAAAATATTTAACCAATAGCATTTGTAAGATTTATATTTATATGCACTTAAATGTGTATCAGCCTTATGGGTTTAAATGCATCAGCTTATGTTGTCTTTTCTGCGACAAATTTATATATCTATGTTTTATATGTTGTTTACATGACAATTTATGTATCTATAATGCATATTCACACATTTCAAAAATTCCAAATTTCTCCGATATTTCTCAGAAATTCCAGACTTACTAAGATCCAAAACGAAACTGAAATCCGATATCACAAACCTTGGTTGCATCTGGTTGTTAATTACATGGGCTGGATCAAAAAGTTAGAATTGTGAATATTCTGAATCCACAACTGAATCCCACATCTGGCCTAATCAAAGATCGACCACTATCAATTAGTGGGGACTCTATTGGATGTCACCTTGTATACTAATAATGTTTTCTTCTCAAGTTTTGTTTATCAACTCTATTTGGATTAACACGGTAGTTCGCCTCCTAACAAGCTGCCATTGGTTACAAATTTCACAATATATGAGTTCTGAATAACCAGTGTTCTATTCAATCTGGGGAAGGCATTATGAATTTTTTATTGCCCAAATTATATTAAACTTGTAAATCTCATGGAGCTTTTTTCATTATTTTTAACCAAATGAATTAGTGGGTGTTTGTTAAAAATCATGTTCTAAGCCAAACATGACACATAGCTAGTAGGAACCAATTATAACTCATAGATTCTCTTCAGGTTTATTTGTTATACGTTCAGGATAATTCCGGGGGAAAAAAGGGAAAAACCTCTGCTAGGGGCAGAGTTGAAGTGCAAGGGGAGAGAATACAAAGAAACAGGGAAAAGGTAATAATAGTTCAATACATTATACGGATACAAACAAAGGGCTGCCATGCTATGAACCTTCGCTTCATGGTCACTTCATTCTTCCCTTGCAGTTTGATTCGTTTGTACCTCCATTAAACTGCCATCTCTGCAGGTGGTTTAGCAGCAGCTCCTAGGGTGGTCACTTCCAAGGAAGTACTTTTGGCCGTAGGTTTTTCCTGTTCCTCCATAACGTTGGCTTCAATGTCTTCAGTCTTTCCACGTCCTTGCCCTTCAATTCCCGTGGACTGTTCTAGTCTCTTTTCCTCTTGGCTCTCCTTGTATTTTGCCCAGAGAACTTTGTATAGACCAATTACTATCAAGATGGCTCCAAGTACCCTGTACCCATGAGAGATTATGAGCAGTTTACAACACTTTTGAAAGAATTTCCTGCTTTAATTCTTGACATGTTTGACAGTAGCGGGCGCAAGATTTTTACCCTCCCAGATAAATCTTCTCAGAAAGTATGAAAGACCCCATAATTGCTACTATGATCATCATGAGTGGACTAAAGGCTGTGGCAAACACTGGACCCTTGACCTTCATGACTATGCCTTGAATGTAGTAAGCAAGGCTGGATGTTACTATACCCTGCAAACAAACTTGACTTGTTACCGATCATCTTGAGGTTCTATTGAGATGAAAAGGCTCAGAGAGAGAAGGAAACTAACAGCATAAGCCGCAGCTAGAAGGTTAATGTCCCAACCAATCCGCCAAACAGATGCTTTGTGCTCCATCACTAGGGTGACTGCAATGGATTGAAGAGTTCCCACAAAGCATATCAATGTTGTAAGAGACAGAGGAGGGTAATGCTTGAGCGTAATGTTCTGAAAAATACATACGTTTAGATCAAGACGAGTTGAACAATCTTCAACTATAACAAGTGTTTAGTAAGGGTAGAAAGAATGGTGTGTTTGGTTCTTGGCGAGATAGAAGCTTCACCTGTATAATGAACACGGCCGACCAAGCCAAGGTAGCCAAGATGACCAGGATAGAACCCTTAACCCAATCTTTGTCATGAGATGCTGTGCTGTTTGAGGTGCTAGAGTGAGCATGTTTGGACCAAACCATTTCAATAATTGGGCCCTTGTACAGTGTCATGAGCATGGCTCCTCCCACTGTCACCAGCGTTCCCAGCACCTTGACTTGATATATCAGTTTCTTCAAGTTCACCTTTTCCATCCTAAAGCAAAGGTCACACTGGAACACTTAGTTGCTTGTCTCCCCCAAGCCATGCAAACTTTATTTTTAAGTAAGAAGTACAAGAAATGTTCTGGTATGATACAGTACATGACCACCTACCTGCACAAAACGGCTATGACGAATGTCATGGCAGGCAACATGTTACTCATAGCACAAGAGAAAGTAGGGGAGGTGTACTTCAGTCCAGCATAGTAAAAGTTTTGATCTATCACAGGCCTGTACTTGTAAAGAAGTGTCAATTGTATATGTATCTTACTCAGCACTGGCATTCAGAGATTGGAAACATTGTTTGTTAATAATTACCCAAGGAGAGCAAGAACAAATATTTGCATGAAAATGCTCAAGGTCATCTTGGGTCTTGTTTTCCTGCCACAATAACCTCATGTAAGATACTGCTTCAAACACGAACGTCTTTGATAATTGATCATGAACAGATCAAAGGATCTCACCTCTCCAATATCAGAGCAAAGGGGGCAATCGGAACTGTGGCAAAGGCATGCCTGTACACTACAAGCACATAGTGGCTCATACCCCTGTCGAGTGAGACCTTTGTGATTATGTTCATGCCTGCATACCCAAACTGGAGAGATATAATTGCTATGTATGGTTTGCACCGTTTTAGTAAGCTATCTCGTTTCTTCCCTGGTTGAGGCATGTTGGGTATTGGACTATGTCGATTGGTGTTGGGTGGTAGGGAAGAAATTTGATGGTATAATATATGATCAGTTGATGATGAGAGGAAGAGGCATGCCTGTGCTATATATGGAGATCAGTCAGAATGTTTCACATATATATATAGAGGGAAATGTCTTATCCATTTTGATGATTCTAAGTTAGTGGAACGTAAAGTTAGTTAATTCATAGATTAAAATGGTTGTGTCTAGTAAGTAAGCATTTGAGAGAGGGAGATTGGCAACATGAGCTAATTAGTGAATGATGAATATAATGTATTCATATTTAAGGTGAATCAGTTTCCATTCATTTCCGAAAAAGTACATATTCTACATGCCCCATAATTTCTGTGTCAATTAGATATTGAAGCAGCAAAAGTTGAGATGGATTGATAATTAGATGCAAATTTTTATATTGTGAGTACTTGATAAGGCAAGATCAAGTTTGGTTCCTTCAAGTATACAAGGATAGCATAAAATGTTTAGCTTGCATCTTGCCAATTAGTGTGGCAGCTTTGAAGCAGCCAATCTGAATGAACACGCAAGCTCTAACTTTCAGTAATTGGTTGAGCACTCTGTCCATGCAAATAGTTCACTGTAATACTGGAAAAAAATTATCATATGAAAAGAGAGAATTAGGGAATGTTAACACAAATGGTTAGCTGGGTATTTAAACTGTACAATTAAGTGTTCATTTCAAGTAAGCATGAACTCTGTTAATACTCGTATATTGCAACGTTCTAAACCCGAATAATGGGGGAGTAGACATCATAAATCATAATATTGTATTCTGTCATCAAAATTTTGTCAACTATGATCACATGAAAATTGGGATAGTATCCATTCCCTAACCTCTTTTTGATTAAGTAAAAATTCATTAAAAATGATAGGTTTAGTGATAAACATGGAGCTCCAGTGACAAATTTTGGGTCACTCCAAGTCTTCGTCTTTCTTATAGTGGTTTCTGTGTCAAAAGTACGTAATTAGTTACACAAAAGATTGATATTTTAAATTAATCTCTTTCCCTAAATCATATAATTTGAACGATAGTTCACTATGATGCTTATATGTATACATGTAACCATGGGATTCAGCAAACATTATTGGCAGATTTATTTTAACTATTAGAAGGCATACTATCTATTTTACTAGAAAATTAAGTTGAGCTACGCCTTGTTTAACTTATAAAAGTTACTCTTCAAATTTGAACCTCTTTTAATGTGTCCAACGATAATAAGGTCCGTATATTCAAGGAAGAGAGTTCATGGTTAGGGAGAACAAAATTTTAACTTGTTAGATATTGATACGAACCAGCTACTTTTAGATTTTTAAATAACACACAATCTCAAAAATAATTTAAATTCAATTATTTTAAAAATTAAGATGAAAGAGTTAAAAAAATAACCCAATCATTGCTTTACCTTTTATCTATATGAATTTTAGGCGGTGAGACCCAACCCGGGTTGCACGAATCGGCCGATTCCGTGCGGAATCGGCCGATTTAAATCGGATCGGCATCGCGTCGATCCGATTTCGGGCCGAATCGATCGGCCCTGAATCGGTCCCCGAATCGGTCCCCGAATCGCCCAGTTTCGGCCAATTCCGACCGATTTAACTCGGAATCGGAATCGGCCGATTTAAATCAGAATCGGTTTTTAGGAAATTACCAAAATACCCTAAGTATGATTTTTATTAAATTATTTAAGCATGGGTAAAATGGTAATTTGGATTTTAAAAGCCTAAAATCAAACCCCTCTCCCCCGCTTTCGCCGTCCGACCTCAGCTCCGTCCGACCACGCCACCGCCCGCCCGATTTCGACCTCAGCTCTGCCCTCCACCGTGCTTCCGCCGTCCGATGCGCCGCCCGATTTCGAACTCAGTTCCGCCCTCCGCTGCGGTTCCGCCATCTAACGCTCCGCCCGACCTTCCGACCACGCCACCGCCGTCCAACGCTCCGCCCGATTCCGAACTCAGTTTCGCCCTCAGCCGCGATTCCGTCGTCCGACGCTCCGCCCGACCTTCCAACCATGCCATTGTCGTCCGACCTCAGCTCCGCCCTCTGCCGCGCTTCCGACCGAAAATTTGGATAAATTTGGATTTTTTTATTGAAATTGAATATTGTGATGTGAAAATTGTTATCTATGATGTTCTAATTGATTAATATGACGTGCGAATTGTGATGTCCAAATTGAAATTTTGTGTGTGCGGTAAATTGTGATGTGCGAGTATGTGCTATGTGCAAATCGTGATGTGCAAATTATTGTTGTATAAATACTTGAATTTGTGTATTTATGTTGAGAAATTATATAATTATGTATTTCAGGTATTTCTGTTATGAGTTGGTAAATTTTTGTATATGACCGATTTGGACCGATTCAACTGAACCGATTCTTGGCTGATTTAGATCGATTCCGATTCCCTGGAAAACCGATTCCGATTACTATTCCGATTCATGCAACCATGGACCCAACAAATAAATATGCTCCAAATAATTGCAATTATATATTATAGTTATATATTTAAGCCGTAATGCATGCAAAGCTCTATATATAAGAAGTCTTAATTAAATCTAAATCTCCTACATCATATAATATATTTGCTCTGTTACAATTAATTAATCCTTCAAGATTAACCGGTAAAAATGAAGTGTTCATTTGATTTGCTGAAATCAATGTAGTTGCTTTTAGCAGTGTTTGTCTTCAATTCTAGTGGTAGCTGACTCGTATTGGCCTCTATAACCGATGCATTATTGGGTGGAATTGAGTCATCCAAGATGATTATTCATTAACATTACTGCGTTTCTACATCATTAACTCCTTAACTTTGTAGAAATCCACACAAAAACTTGATGCAGACATTATTAGTGTCATTAGCTCTATATTAAAAATCATAAAAATGGATGATCCTATATTCCACCATTGTTCCAATCGCACTTACTTTCAGAATCATTCTGTACACCCAAGTTAAAAGATGGGAATTTGTAACCTTTGAAAGCTAAAACACTTAGTGATAAATGATGTGAAAATTATAACGCCAGTGCACGTGTCGAATTAAATAATAAAATGATAATAAAGTATCGTCCCACGAGGAATTATTACTAGTAATTTTCAGTGATTAAAATTAATTTAATTAATTATACTTAATTGAAAGAAAAATTCAAAGAGTGATTTAATTACAAACTAAAACTAAACTAATCTAAAATGCAATATTTAAATCAATTACTAACCTCAAGACGACAAACCTAGGATTTTCAATATTACCTAGTGCTCTATATGATTAAAGTTATAACTTCTACTTATGAATTGCATATTTGGATTATTAACCACAGGAATTAATTATTTATGACATCTCTTAGATTCACCATAAACTTATCACTCGCACCCAACTCTTATATCTCTATGAAATTGTATATGCAAAATGATACTTTAAGTTCAGCCTTAACAGTTACCCAAAATATATGAGTATATCTCTATCTCATATATGAATCACCTAAAATAGATGAACAAATATTATTTTATTCAGTGACAAATTTAATTTTTTTATCTCTAGACAAGATCAAATCTTTAGATCAATCAATAGGTGATCAGGTTAATGATAACATTAATGCATAAAATAAAATAGATAATCCAACATCATAATCACGTAGATAAAAATTAATAACTTTTATTAATCCATGCACTAGCTGTTATTGAAAATCCTATAAAAGAATTACTCTATAAAGTTTTCGATTAAACACAAGAAATTCATTTGTGATATGAAAGACATCATTAAATTACAAAGAAAAATAAATCCAAATAAAAAAACTCTTTTGGAGAAAGCATCTTCTTCTTCTGATCCAAATTCTTCGCCTTCCTTCTCTCGTCTTTCGTGCCGTCTCTTAGCCGTCTAATGTTGTTCTCCTTTTCTTTTTTCTTTACAAGAGGACGTCTTCTTATATAGAACTTCTCTGTGTTTATCTACAACTCTAAAAATCATTAAGAATATCTTATAAAGATCATGTTTATCCTTAACGTCCAAAGATATTCATATCTTTAAAGATCTTTACAGCATATCTTCATGAAGATCACGTTTATCTCTAAAAAGATCTTGTATATCCTTAAAATAGTTACTACAAACTCCCATTAGTTGCCTAAGGATCATCTTCTAACTCTTATACCCTATTAGAATAGGGTTAATTAACACTTTTTACAGTAAAATCATAATAATTTCTTGCATTATTAATAATATCTAATAAACTTCTAAACTAATAAAATTGATATATAAACAGCTCGAAACATGACAAAACTCAATATAAAATACAAATACTAATAACTCTTTTCCCGAGTTAACA